>JAGDYQ010000068.1:4567590-4675090 GCA_021962125.1 Bulinus truncatus | reverse complement strand
TTTTGATGACGTCATATTTGACTTTGCTAAGACAAAGAGCCGAATAGATAACATACTGCAATTTACATATCTGCAGCTTGACGTGCTCATTTCACACGGTTATTTATGGTTGCTTTAATACAAACATTATTACATTTTATTGGCATTCTGAACTTGTTTTCACTTTATGTTCTGGCTTTCGTAGGCCATTGAAAAGTCCGTAGGCCCTAGGCACACTGCCTACTGTGCCTAGTAGTAGTTGATAAATGATAAAGCGGATTTGCATCAGTTGTTTGGTTGATTGGGATTGGAGGAGGAAAGAATCTCGAAGGTAAAACGTTGAAATATGAATTCCTAACAAACATGAGAAATTATGAACAACACATTAAAAAGATATGTATTTCATGCTATTTTGACATATTAATTTAAGTGTTTCACAAAATTTTTTAAAAAATATTTTTAAAACTATTAGGTTTAACTAAAAAGAATAAAAATTTAAATAAGAAATAAAATAAAAATATATACAAAATGTGACGTCACACATGGCCTGATCCCCCTCACCCCTGTTACAATCTGTCACACTTTCTTATACCCCCTCCCCCCATATGGAGCGTGACGTACTTTATGGACGGCCCCTTATGGGAACATGCAGGGTCTTAGGGGAACATGCGGGAATATGAGGGAGCTTATGCGAATATGTGAGATATAAATATATATATATATATATATATATATATATATATATATATATATATATATATATATTTAGAACCACTGTCAAACTCATGGGTCCATGATACAGTCATATGTTTTGATAACTAGA
Organism: Bulinus truncatus; assembly: GCA_021962125.1. Lineage (NCBI taxonomy): Eukaryota > Metazoa > Mollusca > Gastropoda > Planorbidae > Bulinus > Bulinus truncatus. Next base: position 4,674,288 of record JAGDYQ010000068.1, on the reverse strand, counting down.
ATTCCAGCGGTTGATCTTTGTTTAGGGTAAAATTGGTTGTCACCACAGGTTATGACCCCCAGAGATAGGTGACGATAGATGTAATTAGGCAGACAAAGGAATACTAGCCCATAGTGAGTTTTTAGCCGCACCAATCCCTGGGCTGGAATAAGATTCATTAATATGTAGATGAGTTAGAAAGGATGTTAGGGAACCAATCAAAAGTTCTGGGCGTTTGGGGCACGTGATAATTCACCAACACATAAATAAGAGATGTAGCGGAAATTTCGTCAGACCGACGAAAGACATCGAGACCTACGAGATACAGACCGACAGATCGACAGACTGACGATAGAGACATCAGGACACCAGTTGTAGAGATAGTTAGAGGAGAAGTTAGTGGAGAAATAATAGAGGCACAACCTATCAAGTTATTGAGTTTTACAGTACACAGTCAAAGTCTATTTTATTGAAATATCTCTGTATAATCCTTTCGGGGACACAGGATACTAAGTGTCAAAGTATTGCCAGAGAATTCCTTCGGGAAACTGGAATACTACGTGTTATATTGTGTACGAAGCATTTGTGAATACTGCTGCACATAAGTTCATACTACATATGTTTTCTTATTGTTGAATAAATATAATTGAATCGTGGAACTTTGCCTCATTGATTGGTGTGTTGTTTGAGAGTGCAACGAGACTGAACGCTACTTAAGATTATAAACCAGTTATGATATCGGCAGCTACATAAAACGGTTAAAACCAGTATAGTTATCTGAAGCAGCAGTGAGGAACACACAGTGTTACCTTGGAGAAGCATTACATCAACAAGTACATAACATTATATACAAAAAATATAGTGTTACATATATATATATATATATATATATATATATATATATATATATATATATATATACATTCTTTGACATATACAACTTTCTTATAAGTAAGATAAAAATTGCCAAAGCTTAACTTTTCGGTTCTGTAAATGTGTTTTTTTACTTTTTAATTTTTTTTTTTTAAAACCTGTACTTATTGTTCGATGATGTTCTAAAAATCAAGATCACCATCACCAATTTTGTATCATTCAATGATCAGTGATAGAGATAAAAAAAAAACACCATTTTTTTGGAAATCACGACCTTGTGGGCCACTAGTTATAGGATTGCGATGATTATAAATGAATCAAAGTACTTGCATGACATTGAATTTATAATACCGTCCCCCCATCAATCAATCGATTTGACTGGAAGCTAAACATTATAAGAAATTATTGCTGAAATTGCGTGTAAATAAATTGTTACCCTTTCACACAATAACTAAACAATATCAACAAATAAACCATCGTAAGGATGGGTGTGTGTTGGTGGGGGGGGGGGAGGAAAGGTCCGTGAAAGGATGAGATGAAAACTCTTAGTTTCTATAAGCCCCTTATGCGACAGTTTTTATGGTGCCCTTCTTGCATCTCTGCCATAGCCAATAATACCGTGTCATGGGAGGCACCACGGGAGATATAAAGGGAACTTTCATCATGACCTGAAATATCAATTAGTCTTCAACAAGGACCCTCAGGTCGACAGTCGAGCGCTTTACTGTAACACCTCCGTCGCCTCAAACGAAAAGGTAACATTTTGCTATCTTTCAATAGTGTCGAATAAAAAAACTGAAACACTAACCGTGTATATATGTTAAACAAGCAATTTAAGCCTGGATACAGGACGTGTTAGAGCATTTTCGTGTTATAAGTAAAGGAAGTAAGTCATGTTGAATAACTGTTGCAAAAATAAATAATGAGCTACGCCCCTTTGTACGCCCCTTTGTTAATATAACTTATATAACTTTTATTCGGCCCTCAGAAGTCAGATCGCGAAATGGACTTTTGATGCACACAAGACCTACACAATGATATATACATCATGGGTCTAGAACTTATGGTTGCTGAGATCTAGGGTGATGATAGACAAACAGACAGACAGACAAAACGGGGAGAATAGAGCATTTTTTTCGAAAATTCCCTAAAAAGTGAATGAAGTATATAGTTTTTTTAAAAAAAGTGTGTTTGTGTGGTAAGTTAGTAAGTGAAGGTAGCGAATAAATTATCAGCTGCCAAGAAGAAACACTTTGTTAACTTTTAACCCAAGTCCAAGCTTTCGGTTCTTTCATCTACTACAATGTCAACAATAACTTCAAATCAACAAACGATCAAATTTTTCATTATTCTACGAAGGAGAGAAATCAAAGAAACCGATGGGAAAAAACCACGTGCGGTATGGGATTGTGATTACTGCAAGACACATTATAGGACATCAAGGGGAAAACTGTTTATAGTTACCTATATTGAATCGGTATAAATAGGCCCGATGATGTGAAACTATTTTCAAGCATTATTTCGCATAGCACTAACGAACACGTCTGTCTACCATATTCAAGTTCAAGTAGTACTCCAGGCTCATCATGTTCAAATCTGCTTTACTCATCTCGGTCGTGGCTTTGTTGGTGGTGTGCAGTGGACTTCCGTTGACCACTTCTACTGAGGTAAGTTGTTGTTGTTGTTGTTGTTTGAAATAGGCGATTCATAGGCTGACAGGTTATTGTTACGTAATTGAAATTGGTTGCATCCACATGATATATATATATATATATATCACAGAGAAATAGCATCGCTTTTAAATAATTCCTCTAATAATGACTAAGAAATACGTCACCGTTTGTATTATTTTCCATTCTAAAAGCGTAGAACATAAATATTGATACCAAAGATATATGAGATCTTGTTATTTATGATTGATACACAATAGAATAATACTTAAATATGGCATCTTTCGGGGGAAAAACCAATTAAAATTATCGATACGTGTTCTATATAATTTATAATCTGTGGTTACATCTGACTTCATCATTGGTATCAAAAACCGTTTCTGATGTGTGTTAGAGGACCTTTCCAAAAGAAGATGTCAATACAAAGTCATGAATTAACCATCAAGCAATATAATCCCGTGCTTATGGCATCTTGGGAAGTGTGGGGGTAGGGGTGACAGCACAATTTAGAAAAAAATAGTTGTCAAAAAGCCAAATTTATCATTAAAATTATGAAATTTATTAAATTTACAGTATATAAACCTTTCTATCCGGCGCTATTATGTTTAACCTGCAAAAAAAAAACAAAAAAAAAAGCTTATTGTAATCAACACTATACACATTTTAACATAATCTAGAGTAATCTAGACGTTTGTCACAGATACGGATACTAGCGAGTTTACACATTTTAACATAATCTAGACGTTTGACACAGGTACGGATAATGGCGAGTTTACACACAAAAAGAAAATAAGCACTAACTAGATTTGCAAGGTTATCGCAATATAAAACTTCCACCAGAAATTAGCCTTGGTTAAAATTCGCGATACTGTTGCTTTAGCACATATATTACTTATGTGATTATGTTATGATTTGACTTAGAATTAAAACTGGCATTGGTATGAAGTTTCTTTAAATGAATCAAAATATACACGTGAAACGTGATCATTAGTAAATGTTAATTATTGTGGTTGATAAAAATAATATATATATATATATATATATATATATATATATATATATATATATATATATATATATAACATAATTAGACTTTTGCAGCAAAAATACATAGAATACATCTACCAGGTCTTTTTAAAGGGAGGAAGGTACAGGGTAGATCTAGTTAATTAGTTCTTTTCGTTAGTTCAATTGAACGCGCTTTCAAAATCTCAATCTTGCTTTGAAGGCATCAGACAGCCTCAAAGTCGATAGATGACTATTTCAATCAGGACTTTATGTCTGGTGGTGGTGGTGGGGTTGACGGGGGGGGGTTTCAGGTAACACCCACAAAAAATGGATTAGCTGATAAGTTTAATTCATTTATATCATGCAATTGTATCATCGTAACACGTTCGAAGCCTGTCACATATTGGGCTTCCAACCATCTGTGATAACTGGAGGACTGGGGCGGGGGGCCCTTTGAACTAACCCTCCCCCCCTCTCCATGCCGACAATAAAATGTAACCACCATCGATCAAACATTTCGGTGAGGGTAAAATCTTTATAAGTAGTGATCATTTCATTAAGTCAGCCTCTGATTGCATGTGTGCACATTGTTGTAAGGGAATACAGGGGGATGCACACAGACACCCAACCACCCTCCACGCCAAAATCTATAGCCGAGGCTGCAATGGCCATGGAGGCAAACAGATAGTCAGTGATTAACTGGTGCTCCACAGAATTCGAGCCCGGTATACTCACACCTGTCTGATCGTGCACACAACCTACACATTTCCCAAATATTACTCTGACAAATCAATGCAGGAGGACAGACACAGATAGGTAGACAGACAGACAAACAGACAGACAGACAGAAAGATAGATAGATAGATAGATAGATAGATAGATAGATAGATAGATAGATAGATAGATAGATAGATAGATAGATAGATAGATAGATAGATAGATAGATAGATAGATAGATAGATAGATAGATAGATAGATAGATAGATAGATAGATAGATAGATAGATAGATAGATAGATAGATAGATAGATAGATGAACGGTCCCTTTAATTCCATGTTCCCGTTAGTTAATAATATCCTGATGCGTGTGTGTCTGTCTGTCTGTGAGTGTGTGTGTGTGGTTTATCTTTAAAAAAAAATATAGCACAATGTTTTACAAGCGAAACAAAATAAAAACATTGCATGTGTTTCTGTTTCTTTCATTTCAGGGGTTCATTGAATCATCCACGGAAACTGTAGCCCAGCAAGAAACCACTACAAGTTTCGGACAGACAGATGACAGTTCCTTGAATAGCTCTACTTGGTATGATATTACCACACAGGACATAGGGCTGACCACTGAAGGGGAATATTACGATTATGATGAGAAAAGGAGTGTAGAAGAAGACACAGATGAAAATGATTCAGACGAAGATGATTCTGATGAAGATGATTCAGATGAAGTTGATTCAGATGAAAAGAAAAGAAGTGTAGAAGAAGACACAGATGGAAATGATTCAGATGTAGATGATTCAGATGAAGATGATTCAGATGAAGTTGATTCAGATGAGGAGAAAAGAAGTGTAGAAGAAGACTCGGATGAAGATGATTCAGATGAAGATGATTCAGATGAAGATGATTCAGATGAAAGGAAAAGAAGTGTAGAAGAAGACACAGATGAAAATGATTCAGATGAAGATGATTCAGATGAAGTTGATTCAGATGAAGAGAAAAGAAGTGTAGAAGACTCGGATGAAGATGATTCAGATGAAGATGATTCAGATGAAAAGAAAAGAAGTGTAGAAGAAGACACAGATGAAAATGATTCAGATGAAGATGATTCAGATGAAGTTGATTCAGATGAAGAGAAAAGAAGTGTAGAAGACTCGGATGAAGATGATTCAGATGAAGATGATTCAGATGAAGAAGATTTAGATGAAAAGAAAAGAAGTGTAGAAGAAGACTCGGATGAAGATGATTCAGATGAAGATGACTCAGATGAAGATGATTCAGATGATGATGATTCAGATGAAGATGATTTAAATGAAGAGAAATAAAGTACTAATTACCATTGACTAGTATTATCTACTCGAAAATTAACAGGAAAACTATTTTATTTAAAGAGAATAAAAATTAAATTATCTTCTAGAAATTTTATTTATATTTGTCTCAGTTTTTTTTTGTTTTGTTTTAATTTAATTTTATATGAGCTCAGAATTGATCTGCACACAATTTGCAGCTGTCAAGAGGTAACTGAATAAAACAAATCTGTTATTAAGAAATAAAAACCAGATAAGCGAAGAAGTTGAATGTAACCTATAATACATGTATATACAATGGAAGCTATATTTGTTTGTCAGTATGCGCAATCAGGAAATAAGGGCCCCGCGAAATAAGGGCAACCACGAAATAAGGGGTTCTCGAAAAATAAGGGGCCCCCGCAAAATAAAGGGGCCCTCCGCAAAATAAGGGCCCGAAAATTTTGAGATGCATACAAACATAAAAAAAAAAACTTATCAAAATTTGTTCTTATTCAAACCGGGGTCTCTAAAATTGTACACCCGGCTCTGATTATGTGGGTTACGTGTGTGACAGTAAACGTTATTCTCTAGCAAATGAAATAAATCGTGGGACTAAGATATCAAGTATATTATTACATGTATATCACTTTGAGTACTATTACTATAAACTAGTGTTTCCCAAAGTGTGGTATGCATACCCCGGGGAGGAGAGCGGGGAGATTACGCTCAGAGTGTGACGGGGGTACGCGCTGCACCAGGCTGAGGATATCGGGTAAACATTCACGGCTAAAGCAAAAAAAAAATGCACTGAGGGGGGGGGGGGGACAACAATGACCACCAATACAATATGCAGGCAGTTTTTTTTTTTAATAGGGATACACAGATATTGAAAGCTTTTTGGAAACACTGCTATAACGGTGAAGCTGTGACAAACACATCATCATCATTCTTTGAGGTTTGCTCCTTTGTTTACAACAAAACGTAACTGGCCTAAGACAATTGATTAATGCGTCTCACATTGGTGGGCAGGTAATTTTGGAATAAACTAAGTAACTACGAACAATCTAATTGCAGTCATTTTCTTGTTAGGGCACGTTGTTGTGTCGCTGCTGTGTCACAGCTCGGTCGCTGTCTTGAGTTTATGACGCAGTGATTTTTTGTGGTGACAATATTTATATCCACAGAACACGTTCGACGTATCCTCAATAATAAACAAACACTGTCACTGGTGCTACAACAGTTAATATGGGTACAGTATGCAGTTAATATGTGTACATTTTGCAGCTAATATGGGTACAGTATGCAGTTAATATGGGTACATTTTGCAGCTAATATGGGTACATTATGCAGTTAATATGGTTACATTATGCAGTTAATTGGGTGTTAAAATTAATACGTTGTGTAGTCAGTATATGGTTAATTTTGTGTGCTTAAACTTAGAAGATGTATATCAGTTTTTGGAACATATTGCCGTCAATACTGGCACGGCTTGACATTACGGCCTTGTATGAAATAGAATTGGCCTGGTGCATCTATTTGGCACAATTCTAAAGTAGCTGAGAATGTAGATTGTCCCAGACAACTTGAATTACTACCAGGGCTCGATTTACCGCCGGGGATGCCGGGGAAATCCCCGGCACTGAGACTTGTCATCCCCGGCTCTGCTTTAGCTAATACAACCCAGCCGAGGATGAAATCATAGACATTTATCCCCGGCTCTGAAGAAATTTTTGTTCATCCCCGGCACTGTTTTTTTCTTAAATCGAGCACTGATTACTACCAATAATGTGAAGGAAAAATGAAGAGAAATATAAGGATGTGTTGAATAAATAATAATTAGTATGGTTAGTAGACATACTCCAAGTTTTTGGGGTTTTTTTCAATGAAATTACGTTCTGCATCTAATTTCCAACTATTAAATTGTGTTATGCGGAATTGTTTGTTTGATTCAATGAACAAGAAACATTAGTCTTGAAGGTTTAAATATGAAATATGACCTTAAAGAAGTTTCTGTCTGTAGGTTTGAGTAATATATATTTAATGTATATAAATAATAAGGACGTTAAAGATTACGAGAATATTAATTGTATTACTGGAAAGGGTTGAGTGTAATCCTACTAATATTTTCCCTCACTTGGCGTGATTGCAGAATGGGATGTCGCTATAAATAATTCTGCACTTCCGATATCCTCTATGACGTCATTTCACGTCACTGGGACACCCCTTGTGAATCTATGATATGGAATTCGGCTGCGCATGTGACGAGCAAAATGGAAGTGTTTTTTTTTATATAGTAGGATTTTAACCCTTTTAAAACCGTGCTAATAGTAAGACAAAATTTGAAAATATTATTGCCCAAGCACATTAAATGATTATTTACGCACTTAAATTTATACTATTTGTTAAAAAAAAGCGCGACAAGTAATCAGCCAGTTGTAAATGTTACATTGCTAACTATATGCTTCTGGTGTGTGAAGTCCCTGCAAGGATGAGATTAAATCTCTTAGATCCTGTAAACCACTAATGGGACGGTTTTTTGCAATGCCCTTCTTTCATCCCTCACCATAGCCGATAGTGCAATAGCAATGGAGGTACCACGGGAAATATATCGGGGACTTAAGCCAAGACCTGAAAATTTTCCTTAGTCCTCACCGGAGATAAAACCAGGTACTTTCAGGACGATAGTCGAGCGCTTTACCAAAATGCTTCTGGTCTTGCTGCCGGTTTGCGTGTAGTTTTTAAACTTCAAGTAGACGCCTCTGTTTATGACATGATTATTCTCATATTAAACATTTTATTGAGATAAAACCTTGAGTTGCGAATGAAACGGGCAACTACTAGTTAGGTAATAAAGTGTCATATCTCAAACTCATTCCTTCATTGCAATAGCTGCAAGGTCAAATGATCTACCTATAGGCATTCTAGAGGATGGATGGGCGTGAGTTAAAACGCTCGACTGTCGACCTGAGGGTCCCTGGTCCGATTTCCGGTGAAGACCAATGGATAATTCATGTCATAGTGAAAGTTCACACTACATTTCCCGTGGTGCCTCCATGGCACTACCGGCTATGGTGGGGATGAAAGAAGGGAATCATAAAAAACGGTCCCATTAGTGGTTTATAGGATCTAAGAGATTTCATTTCATCTTTTCAATGACATCACACGCCAAAGATATTTTGAAGGAGAATTTAAAGAATGCACAGTGGAAGTTCAAAGTGGTTAATCAGAGAGAACAAAATCCCAGACAAGTTTTAAAATATCATCTAGTTCTTGACATTGAGCAGCAAATATAGCACCAGTAAAATCAAGCAAAACAAATCCTTTCTTTCTACAGCTTCCATGTTATTTTTTGTGAGTTATCAATGGGCGTGTTGAAATTAACCAATCAGATTAAAGTGTGCAGGTCTTGTTTTCACTCAGAGCAATCGTTGGCCTATAAAAAGAACTCCAGACATGCTGCTCCATTCGCAGTCATTGGTGGAAGCCACAAATATACTCTCTAATCGTCTTCAGACTTGGAACATTCACGAGTGTGTTGCTTCAAAACTCCCTGACACCCGAAGTTTACATTATATTGTAAGTATGAAATTATTTTTATGAGAAAAGCGGGAAAGGGGTGAATTTATATTGTTTTTAATTATTGAAGAGCTAGTCGTCTGTTTCCATTGCATTACCGTAATTTGTTGTTGTTTATTTTATTTACAACAAACAAAAAGCAGGTCACGGAAGGAGGGTATCTTACTCATAATCATAGACAGACAGATGATTAGATAGATAGATAGATAGATAGATAGATAGATAGATAGATAGATAGATAGATAGATGGATGGATGGATGGATGGATGGATGGATGGATGGATGGATTGATGGATGGATGGATGGATGGATGGATGGATGGATGGATGGATGGATAGATAGATAGATAGATAGATAGATAGATAGATAGATAGATAGATAGATAGATAGATAGATAGATAGATAGATAGATAGATAGATAGATAGATAGATAGATAGATAGATAGATAGATAGATAGATAGATAAATTTCAATAGACCTGCTTTTGGCAAGGCTCGCCAGTCAATTTTAAGAACCAAATGTGGCCCACGGGTCGAAAAGTCTACTAGTTTTTTTGTTTTGTTTTTTTTGTTGTTTTTCTTTGAATATTTTTTTCTATTTATAGAGACAAGACTCCTGTATGTCGGCCATTTTAATTCAATTGAAAAACAAACCAATCAAAAATAGAAAATGAAAATTCAAAGCACGAATGGAATTTGTTCTCTCTATATGCCGCTAGAATCAGGGGTTGACAAGGGGGCTTTTTTTTTTGGTCCCTGGGCTCAAATGAAATTATTGCCCCCTTCCCAAATAAAAAAAGACATCGAATATAGTAAAACATTGGCAGTATGCGGCCCCTTATAAGTTGGGGTCCTCACTTTTTTTTTTGGGGGGGCCTTCTCATAAGTTGTAGTCCATGGCGCGTACCCCTCTGTTCATCAGTCCATATTTACATTTCGTGATTACAGGATTGATTGTCGTATGCGCCCCATTAGGGCGGTTTATCCATGGGGGGGGGGCCATAATATTATTAAGACGACTGCAACCAGAACTGTTCATAGGTCTTTGAATGCCCTAGACAGTGACATCCTAGAAACTTTGTGGGGGGGGGGGATTTAGGCTAAAAAGCATGTCTTGGCTCCCACTGTGCACAAGACAGCCCCGTAGCGTGAAAATTTTACAGGAGGGGGGCCAGGCATTCTACAGCAGGGGCCTGGCAATAGCAGGGGGTGGTAGGTAATACATTTTACTAAGTAGAACAAATAAGCAGGGGGGTCAGACAAAACGCAGGGGGCCTGCCCCCTGCCCCCCCCGCACGCTACGGGTCTGGCACAAGATGTAGCCTAATATAAATAAATATTGGAAAGGTGGAAAGGGGGGGGGGCTTTTTGTCGGTGGGTGTGGTAGGCAGTCGCCAAGTTTGCATATCAAATAGAAAAAACGGCCCTGATCATGAGTAATTTACCGTACGGTCATTCAGTGGAATGTTCTACCACAACACCGGGAAGGCCACGTGATAAAGCAGCCCGTTGTACGTGACGGTTGGACTCTCTAAACCAAACGAAGACACGGCTGTGTCACGCCCCCCTCCCCCGATTAGTGGAAAGTGTGCATCAGTTCATGAGATACATCACAACAAGCACCAACGCCATTTAAAAAACACATGTTGTTGTTGTTATTCAATTTTTAACGCGTTTTTTTAATCAAAGGCCATAATATGTCAAAATGCACCGACAGAAAAGAAAAAAAAAATTAACGTAAACAGAATTTCTCAAGGTGTTTGCTGTGATTGCGTGGCATGCCTGTATGACTAGACCAGCCAGCCGAATTTTTTTTTTAAGTTTCGACTGGCTGACATAATTTTTCGGCTGATAGCCGGCGTAGCCGAATTTTACCATAAATTGAGTAAATTGACATTTGCGGCTGATTTTCGGCTGATTTTTTGGTAGATTACGAAATATTTGGCTAAAATTCGGCTGACGCCTAGACAATATTAAATTGATAAAACTTCAGCAATAAATCAATTTTATAATACTTGGGGGAAAGTTTTATTATTTAAAACAACAGAAATAAACAGTTGTATATTAATGTATATGCTGTCCTACTAATACAGTACATGAATACATTCCACACATTCAGTTTCTGTCTCTCAATACCTTAATAAGCACTGAAAATATCAGTTTATAATTGTCATGAATAAAACAAACGCGATGTAGTTTATCAGCTGTTAGACTTGATTGTTTGCTGTTCATTATCAAACCAGTAACCGAAAACATGCACTCCACTGGTACATATGATGCTGATGATAGGTGAAGACGAGCCAGTTGAGTAAGTTGTGGATACGAGGATGATGCAACACTGCTACACTAGAAAGCAAGGACGTCATGAAACTGAACAACAGGCGCCGTCAATTTCCACTGCCATCTGAAATAAATGTTCAAAAAATCATAACACAACAGTAATAACTGCTAGTTTATAAAACATTTCATTATAATGCACAGTATATGTATTTTAAAATATTTTACTTCAAACTGACTGGTCTATTGAGAGCGAAATAAAACGAAAACTGTTTCAATGCCATAAATTAACACAGAATACCTTATTAGTGCAATCGTCTGGTGACTGCTCAGTTCTCAGCTTATTCATCAGCTCCATTCGCAATCGTTTACATCGGGTTTCTTCAGAAACATGTTCACTGACTAGCTGCAAATGCGATACATCAACTTAAGACATGATGAATCCACGGGCCATTGCTGACTGTATTGCGTTCTCCAGAATTGTGGTTGCTTCTGACCGTGGAATCAATTATTTGAAATTTGGATCAAGCAGCTGATGCAGCTTAATGTGATCATTTACAGGAAATCGATGGTCAAGCTGGTTGAGAGCTGACTCGTTGATCATTCGTATTTTGTCATCATCACCATATTTTAAAGTCAAGTATAGACTGAATCATCATCAATGTTGAAAAATTCCAACGCGTTGGACATGATGCCTTCACTGACTTATCATTGTGTCTATGACTGTCATTGATGGCGTTAGTGCTGCTCTCAGAGGCATCCATTATTGATGCACTGAGCTGATCATCTACAAGAAGCAATTCACACACTGAAGACATGCCTTTTTTCAGGGTCTTTATCATTTCTTTATCCTCTGTGAATGCTGCATCGTCTTTTATAATTGCGGTCTTGAAATTCTTCATTTTTATTGATGCTGTCGGTAGTATTAAGGTGCAATACGTGTGCTGTAAAGTGCTGATAAGAGTCAACCTTCAAAAGCAGCACCATCATGGCATCTAGTATTTTGTGATCAACAGAAAAGCTTTTCAAGACAGAGCTGATATGGTCAGCAAGGTCATGTGCAATAAGATTAAGTAAAGCGACAGTTAATATAACGGCGAACGAAATACGGCGGCTAATGAGGCGCGCCGCATATTTTTCGGCGGATTTACGGCGGACGAAAATTCGGCGGCGTAGCCGGCGCGCGGCGCCGGCTGAGGGGTCTATGTATGACTAAATGACTGTATGGTGAGCGTACGTGTTGCATATTTTGAGCATGTCGTGGCATTATATTGAACATACTACGTCACTACATTCTGTATACTACGTCGTTATGTGCAAATTACCACGTCATTATACTGAGCTGGCTATTATTATAATCATACTAGGTCTTTAACTTTAATTTATTTAACAAGCATACTGAGAAATTTTATTAAGCACACTAGTCATAGAACTTAAGCGAGAAACTTGTAATCTGGCTGATTTTATTGAAAATTGATTGATAACTCTATGGTCGTTTATAAAGGTTGTACAAATTAATATTTATTTTACGAAGGTTTGAGAATAGAAGAATTTGAAGGCTGTAACAAAAAAATGATTACTTCACACTAGAATGTGTGGGACGGATGGCCGAGTAGTGTAGATACTCGACTATCGACCTGAGAGTCCTCGGTTCGATACTCGGTGAGGCCCATGGAATTTTTCCAGGTGAAATTTGGTATCAAGTCGACCCACAAGTCCACCCAGCTTTAAATGGGTACCTGACTTTAAGTTGGGGAAGTAAAGGCGGTTGGGCGTTGTGCTAACCACACAACCCCCTTCATATGCCGAGGTTATAGAAACAGATGCATTCTACACTTCATCTGCCCCGATGGCCCGTTAGGGAACTAAGGGAACTTTACTTTACTCCACACTAGAATTTAAAAAAACAACTTTATGATAAATCTACGAAAGTGTTGATGTTAATGTTGAAGATGGTAACTAAGCGACAGGGGATGTTACTGGTGAGACAATGAACTGTTATACTCAGCATGTTGCGGCCAACAATTGATGTCTAGCTTGATAAATGAAGAATGAACACCAACACTTGTTTCGTAATTACGAGGGATAAAACTTTTTAAAAAAAAACGTAATATCAAATAAAGAAATTATAAGTACAATACAATAACATGTTCATAAGTACGTCCAAATCTGATGCGGTTTACAGCCTTTTATTTTGCAGACGGCAACCAATTTCTACGCCACAGCCTACCTGTCACGTGTTAAAATGACGTGTAGGTCTATACACTGGACATTGTATTGTAGCCAGCACTAGACAGTGTATTGTAGCCAGCACTGGAAAGTGTATTGTAACACTGGACAGTATTTGGTTGCCAGCACTGGACAGTGATTGTAGGCAACATATCTTAATTACAATGATTGTTTTTTTTTTTTAAAATGTGTTACAACAGAACTTTCTTTAACCATATCACTTACTTGTCGCCCAGTGGAGAAAGTATGACGCCCAGTAAGCTCTAGATGGTGTTATTGGGCGACATGTACGCTCATTTCTGATTTATGATTGCTATACTTAATTATAATATTATTTTTTTTTTTGCAAATATAAAATGATTCCACTTCATTGCTATATGGAGAATAAAAATTGCTCCAGTGAATAGAAATGTTTATCTCTAAATGCAGAGCTCTGTCAGATGGCAAAACCGGCGTATGCGGCGACTTCGCCAATTAAAATAATTAGTTTGAGCAAGTAATATTTCGTTTTTAAAGCTAGTACCTCTTATTTGCACTCTTCTTTTTGAAAAGATACGTTAAAATTATTTATAGCAGTTTGTTTTTTTTTTTTGTAAATATATCTCGACCTTCTGATGTTTTAAATAACTTCAAACTTCTGTTTGGTTATCAGAGTATACTTGTATATAATAACTTGGCAACATTTGTGTCATTCGACTTTTAAAAGAAAATAAGTCGCCAAGTTTAAAATTCAGACAGTGAGTGACAAAAGTTTACATTTTATTCAAAATTTCTTACCTTTATTCTAACAAAATGGTACTAGCCAATTTTAATGAAAAACACTCCCTCCCGTTTTTAGAGCATTTTCGAAAAAAAATGCTCTATTGTCCCCGTTTTGTCTGTCTGTCTGTCCGCCTGTACGTCATCACCCTAGATCTCAACAACCATAAGTCCTAGACCCATGATGTATATATCATTTTGTAGGTCTTGGCCTGCCAAGAAAGGACTTTTTTCCATTTCGCGATCTGACCTCTCAGGGCCGTAAAAGGGGCCTTAGTACCGTTTTTTGCTATATAAGCTATATTAATAAAGGAGCGCTATATCTCAGCAACTATAAGTCTTAGACCCATGATGTATATATCATTTTGTAGGTCTTGGCCTGCCATGTGTACATCAAAAGTTCATTTCGCGATAGGACCTCTGAGGGCCGGGCTTCAGGGCTCATAAGGGGCTTATATATTATATATACACCTTGTACGTTCAATAACCCGTTCATTTGGTGCGAAATACTGCAGCACATAGATTCACCAAGATTTATTAAGAAACTCTTCAAATGAAATAGTAAGCTTGTGTTCTGAGTTTAATTGAAAGTATCAGAGCTATGCAATAATTGACGGAGTTTTCGGACGATTAAATGACTATAATTTCGAATGTTTTCAATTATGAGTCCTATTTCAGTAACCACAAACCACTTGTAGTTAGATTTAAGAGAAAATAATTTTTTTTCAAATATAAAGAAACGTCTTTATAAATTTTTTTTACAGATATATGCATTACACAATTGAATTTATAAACATTTCCAAAATTTACAAATATTTACTGAAAGATAGCATACGTACTGATACATAACATGAAAATGCGCTAACACGTCCTGTGTCCAGAATGGAACAGGCTTAATTGCTTGTTTACTCATATTTACTCATTTACTCATTATAATATAAGAGTTGGTTCAATTATTGAATTGACTTGTTGTTTTCCTAGTTGACGTGGCATATACTCTTCATATGACAGACATGAAAGTCCATTATGCTCATCTTCTTGCCACTGGAAATGGTGAAAGTCGCAGAGAATAGATGATTTAAAAACCACCATAGCTTTCTTTGGAATTGAGATTATTCAGATTTTTTTTAATGTATAGCTGTGTTAAAAGTGCGAAACCTTTCTTGCGTAGTGGCTTTTCGATAACTTGGATACGTTTTGAAGTTTTCAATAGTTCTCAAGATTGGCGGTTTGAAACAGAGCTACCACAGCTATACATGCATTTCCTATAAAGAAATATGCATTCAAAACTGGACATGGACATGTAAACTTTTAATCTGATCTGTTATCAGCCCCGTAGCGTGAAAATTCTACAGCAGGGGCCAGGCAATAGCAGGGGGTGGGGGCAGGATATAGATTTTACTAAGTAGAGCAAACAAGCAGGGGGCAGACAAAACGCTGGGGGGTGGCAGCCCCCCTGCCCCCCCCTCCCCCCGCACACTACGGACTTGTCTGTTATAGTTCAAGCTAACAAAATTGTACTGCTGTGTCTTCACCAGTTCTTGATGTTTTGAAGTTTCATGGGTGCATAAAAACGAAGAGATAGATAAACATCGGTTTGAAATAATTAACCTCCATCTTGCAGATTGGGCCCACTACCTTAGCAACACTGATTCCCCCCCTTTGCCCATTATCTACCCCGGGGGGGGCGAATAAACTACGGCCCGTGTGTCAAGTATGGCCGTTTTGATTCGGCCCCCGCTCTCTCTACTCCCTTAAAACTAACAGAGTGACTTAAGCACCTTCCATTCATTAAGTTTCATATAAACTATCCACCCATCAACCTTTTGGTCAGACTTTTCTGAAAAATTTAAGAGCCATCTGTGGCGCGAGATTCATAAAGTTTGCCCACCCCTGATCTACCCTGTATACAAAGCCGTTTTTAGAAAATAGTAAATGAGCCGAACTCCTAGTACTTCATTGGTGGGGTATTAGTCTCTATCTCATTGTTATCTGTACAAGAATGTATACTGTGTTACACGTCTGTCTTGTGTTCTATCATTCACAGTGAGAGGCGAAGAGCCCAGTCATAGGATCTTTGACCTGGGATCCACAAAAACGTTTCTGCTATATTATAAATAAAAGCGATTTGGGTTCTGCGTTAAATCAAAAGTAAAGAATTAATACAACAGTATTCCAGTTTAAAATACAATCATGAACAAATCGGATCTGCCCGAAATCAAAAATAACCTAGGCTATGCAAAGGGTTTGCAGGGTACAGCTAGTAGTATATAATCTTCTTCTATGTTTCTGAGTGTGCAATAATAATCAATGCATGTCTTAAATCTCTTCTATTTCTTAGAAAGAAAAAAAAAAACTACACAAGGTTTAACACATCGACATCAGTCATCTACGAAATGATCAAAGTCGTCGTCCTCATGTTCTCCTTGGCAGTCATTATGACTTATTGTGATGGGCTGCCGTTGAAGGATAAAGTGGTGACGCCGTTGTTTCTTTTGTTTGTTTGTTTGTTTTTTTTTTGTTTGTTTTTTTAAAGTTCATAAAATATAGAGATAATTTTTTTTTCTTTAAATATTTATTCTTTAACATCCCCTCCCCCGAATATATTATGTATTTCGTTTTTTTTTATAATAACGCTAGCACATAGTTGCCAACTTTTTTTTTAAATTGAATACACATTCTACCACAGAGCTGCCAGCAAATAATTTCAGCTCCCCTGATCATTTTAGAAAACTAGGGCCCTTCTGATACCCACTCCCCCGGTCCCGTAGCGTGTGAATTCTACAGCAGGGGCCAGGCCAATGGGGGGGGGCAGGGAAAAAATGTTACTTAGAGCAAACAAGCAGAGGGTGGCCAGACAAAACGCAATGGGGCCGGTCCCCATACCCCCCGCACGCCTCTCCACCATCACGCCATTTTACAAAAAGATCACTGTACCGTGGCCGGTAGAGTGAATGACGCCCCTTTTAATCTTCGTCCCATATCCCCCAACTGAAGTCATATTAGCCCCCCCCCCCCGGGCCTATCCGACAAGCACTACGATCGATTGCCCTTCTTCTTTTCGGGCCTTACAGTTAGCAATGTAAGGCCTCGCCCGTAGATTTCTTTCGAACTTAGCCATCACTGGACTGTGTTTTGTAGCCATCACTGGACTGTGTATTGTAGCCACACTGGACAGTGTATTGTCATCAACACTGGACTGTGTATTGTAGCCATCACTGGACTGTGTAATGTCATCAACACTGGACTGTGTATTGTAGACATCACTGGACAGTGTAATGTCATCAACACTGGACTGTGTATTGTAGCCATCACTGGACTGTGTATTGTAGCCATCACTGGACTGTGTAATGTCATCAACACTGGACTGTGTATTGTAGCCATCACTGGACTGTGTAATGTCATCAACATATCTTCTTGATTAGAATGATGGTTCAGAAAAATGTGTAACAACAGAGTAA
The DNA here is from genome assembly GCA_021962125.1 of Bulinus truncatus. Taxonomy (NCBI): domain Eukaryota; kingdom Metazoa; phylum Mollusca; class Gastropoda; family Planorbidae; genus Bulinus; species Bulinus truncatus. The sequence goes on along the minus strand of JAGDYQ010000068.1, from coordinate 4,656,458 downwards.
GCTTTTTTTTTAGTGTCTTCCGGCAAAATAATTGTCCCAAAGGTAAGAGAGGGTGGCCCTAGAGATTCACCTAGTTTGTCTATACTTAAGCACGGCCCTGGGGTACATGTTCATATTCCCGACGCTCTTCCCCCCCTCCTTCCCTGTCCCTTTCACTACACAACCATTACGACAGGAGACGTGAGTCTCAGCACGTGAATAACACAATTATCGAATTATGTGAAGAAACACAGCTGTTCCATAAATCAAACGTATCTCGATAACTCTTTTAAAAAAAAACACACATACACACATGCAAGTTTCAAAGAAAAGAAACTCGAGCCTGTAGTTGTGTGTTTTAAATGTACTCGCTACAATGTCAACATGTCCCATTTACCGGTTTTTTTTTTTGTGAGCTTTGTTTCCCATCTCGGTCATAGTAACACACAAAAGTATTTGTTTACACAAGACGACTATACTATGCAGTTGCTGCTATTCGGTGTGGCGACTAATGCAACCTCCTGAATAGGGTGGGGTGGGGTGGGGGGGGGGGAGATGATGGAGCGTTTTAAAACGATATATAACTTACAAGTAAGACTCTATACCGCCCCACCCACCCCCAGCCTCTATAACATTCGCCTTGGGCCACAGCGTTTAATCGTGTGTCCGTGTCCGCCTCTGATGCTTTGTATGAGAAGCATGCTGAGTTGAGTACCACCTGACTAACAGGGAACTTCTCATAACATCAGGGCCGTACTTGGATATTTTGGGGGCCCTAGGTATAAACTTGCGGGGCTACGGGGGAGGAAGGGTTAAAAATACCTCTTTCATTAAATTTAATAACAAAAAAAAACAATAATTGAAGAAGCCCTTTTGCAATACACAAAGCCTTCGTGATGGGTACCGCAAAGTACAATGAGGTAACGGGAGCCGTAAAGTACAATGAGGTAACAGGAGCCGCAAAGTACAATGAGGTAACGGGAGCTGCAAAGTATAATGAGGTAACGGGAGCCGCAAAGTACAATGAGGTAACGGGAGCCGCAAAGTACAATGAGGTAACGGGAGCCGCAAAGTACAATGAGGTAACGGCTGCCGTAAAGTACAATGAGGTAACGGCTGCCGCAAAGTACAATGATGTAACGGGAGCCGCAAAGTGCAATGAGGTAACGGGAGCCGCAAAGTACAATGAGGTAACGGGAGCCGCAAAGTGCAATGAGGTAACGGGTGCCCATTAAAGAAATGAGCAACGAATATTACATCAACTGTAAAAAAAATTAAAAAAAAAACACTTTTTGCTAATAAATGATGGGGTGCCCCAGATATTAGTATGCGTTTTAATGCGCGACCTCTGTGTTGTTCTTATGAATGGGCCAACTATTTGGATGCCTGGGACCCCCTACTGCTGACGGAACTTTAATTTCCCGCAATTTAAAAAATTAATAATAATAAAATTACACCATATGAAAAATTTGGTGGGAAAAAAGGGAGGGGGGAGATGTGCATTTTTCCTAAGGGCCCCCAATATTTATCTTTGCCACGGGGCCCCCAGAAACGTAATAACTGCTACTGGAATTTTTTATTTTTTAAGGACAAGAATACCGAGGACACCAATGTCCCAGGTAGGACATTGCCCGGGAATGGCGGTGCCCGCCTGGGCAACAAGGAAGGAGGTGATGACGAAACACGCAGAGAAAGCGACAAAGCTGCAGTCGTCAAGAGAAGCGCGAAGGACGAGCCTCACGCTTCATCGAGTCAAGATGACCAGTCCAGCGAGGATTCTGATAACGACACGTCTAGCATAGACGATGATGATGATGATGATGATGATGACTCCTCATCTTCTTCACAGTCGTCGTCGTCTTCTTCTTCTTCGGAAGATGATGATGATGATGATGATGGTGGTGGTCACTCAACTCTCAGGCACGCCCGCCGCAACTTGGCTAAAACACTGGCGCACATCAGGAAAGTTCTGGCGTCACTTTGAACTGTCCGACCACCACTGTAATTACAAAACAGGTAAAAAATATTCCCACAAATTTAAATGTGCTACAAACATCAAAATGTTGCCTCCGATAGATGATTTTCGCCTTGGGGGCCTTAATAACTCGAAAACGTCTCTTCATCAAGTTCCTAAAAAAAATTAGAACTAATCTATGTAAACAATTTATATTTTTACATATTTTTAAACACATTCTATAAGTAAACTCTTTATATTTTAAACACATTCTATAAGTAAACGCTACATATTATAACACATTCTATAAGTAAACGATACATATTTTTAACACATTCTATAAGTAAACGCTACATATTTTTAAACACATTCTATTGGTAAACGCTACAATGAATATTGTGTAACATTGCATTGTAAGGCCGCTCTTATGTTTTAGGGGCGTGGGAATTGATATATATATATATATGGGGCCATTTTCAAAAGTGCGTGTTAGGGCCCCCATCATTGTTTATTGGAATGTGAACTGTACAGTGGGGGGCCCAGGTCGTGGTCTAGTTTGTCTGTATATAAGAACGACTCTGTACTGTACACATAAAAGATGTACATTGTACCACTGGACTGTGTATTGTAATACTGGACTGTGTATATAAAACACTGGATATTATTTAACACACACTCCCCAATTGTACTCAACAAATATATATATATATATATATATATATATATATATATATATATATATATATATATATATATATATATATATATATCATGGGCGTATTCATGGGGGCAAGGGGGGCATTTGCTCTCCCCCCTACATTTTGAAAAAATGTCATATAAGAGGGGGGGGCATTTGCCCCCCCCCCCCCCACATTTTGAAAAATGTCATATAAGAGGGGGCATTTGCCTCCCCCTACATTTTGAAAAATGTCATATAAGAGGGGGCATTTGCCCCCCCCCCACATTTTGAAAAAATGTCATATAAGAGTGGGGCATTTGCCCCCCCCCCCCCCACATTTTGAAAAAAATGTCATATAAGAGTGGGGCATTTGCCCCCCCCCACATTTTGAAAAAATGTCATATAAGAGTGGGGCATTTGCCCCCCCCCCCACATTTTGAAAAAATGTCATATAAGAGGGGGGCATTTGAAAAAATGTCATATAAGAGTGGGGCATTTGCCCCCCCCCCCCCCACATTTTGAAAAAATGTCATATAAGAGTGGGGCATTTGAAAAAATGTCATATAAGAGGGGGGCATTTGAAAAAATGTCATATAAGAGGGGGGCATTTGCCTCCCCCCTACATTTTGAAAAAATGTCATATAAGAGTGGGGCATTTGCCTCCCCCCTACATTTTGAAAAAATGTCATATAAGAGTGGGGCATTTGCCTCCCCCCTACATTTTGAAAAAATGTCATATAAGAGTGGGGCATTTGCCTCCCCCTACATTTTGAAAAATGTCATATAAGAGTGGGGCATTTGCCTCCCCCTACATTTTGAAAAAATGTCATATAAGAGTGGGGCATTTGCCTCCCCCCTACATTTTGAAAAAATGTCATATAAGAGGGGGGCATTTGAAAAAATGTCATATAAGAGTGGGGCATTTGCCTCCCCCCTACATTTTGAAAAAATGTCATATAAGAGTGGGGCATTTGCCTCCCCCCTACATTTTGAAAAAATGTCATATAAGAGTGTGGCATTTGCTCTCCCCCTACATTTTGAAAAAAATGTCATATAAGAGGGGGGGCATTTGAAAAATGTCATATAAGAGTGGGGCATTTGCTCCCCCCTACATTTTGAAAAATGTCATATAAGAGTGAAGCATTATTCTCCCCCCTACATTTTGAAAAAATGTCATATAAGAGTGGGGCATTTGAAAAAATGTCATATAAGAGTGGGGCATTTGCTCTCCCCTACATTTTGAAAAAATGTCATATAAGAGGGGGGGGCATTTGAAAAAATGTCATATAAGAGTGGGGCATTTGCCTCTCCCCCTACATTTTGAAAATGTCATATAAGAGTGGGGCATTTGCCTCCCCCTACATTTTGAAAAAATGTCATATAAGAGTGGGGCATTTGCTCTCCCCCCTACATTTTGAAAAATGTCATATAAGAGTGGGGCATTTGCTCTCCCCCTACATTTTGAAAAATGTCATATAAGAGTGGGGCATTTGCCTCCCCCCTACATTTTGAAAAAATGTCATATAAGAGTGGGGCATTTGCCTCCCCCCTACATTTTGAAAAAATGTCATATAAGAGTGGGGCATTTGCCTCCCCCCTACATTTTGAAAAAATGTCATATAAGAGTGGGGCATTTGCCTCCCCCCTACATTTTGAAAAAATGTCATATAAGAGTGGGGCATTTGCCTCCCCCCTACATTTTGAAAAAATGTCATATAAGAGTGGGGCATTTGCCCCCCCCCCTACATTTTGAAAAATGTCATATAAGAGTGGGGCATTTGCCTCTCCCCTACATTTTGAAAAATGTCATATAAGAGTGGGGCATTTGCTCCCCCCTACATTTTGAAAAATGTCATATAAGAGTGGGGCATTTGCTCTCCCCCTACATTTTGAAAAATGTCATATAAGAGTGAGGCATTTGCCTCCCCCCTACATTTTGAAAAATGTCATATAAGAGTGGGGCATTTGCTCCCCCCCCCCTACATTTTGAAAATGTCATATAAGAGTGGGGCATTTGCTCCCCCCAACATTTTGAAAAAATGTCATATAAGAGTGGGGCATTTGCCCCCCCCCTACATTTTGAAAAAATGTCATATAAGAGTGGGGCATTTGCTCCCCCCCCCTACATTTTGAAAAAATGTCATATAAGAGTGGGGCATTTGCCTCCCCCCTACATTTTGAAAAAATGTCATATAAGAGTGGGGCATTTGAAAAAATGTCATATAAGAGTGGGGCATTTGCTCCCCCCCCCTACATTTAAAAAAAATGTCATAAAGTTGTTATTTGCCCACCCCCTGGAAAATTTTTGCCCCCCCCTGGAAAAATTCCTAGCGACGCCCATGTATATATTATAGGCCTATATATTCCCTACCTGTGGTGAAGCACAAAATTCCACGCTTATGGGGCGCAATCAAGTTTTTTTTTTATTATTGGCCGACACTTAAAATAGGCGGCAAAATTCGTCTATCTAGAGCCGGCACTGCGTGTAGTGTTAACAGCCAATGAATGTCATGAGACACACCCACCAGTAGCAATGTCTACTTCACATTACATTAATCATTTGACTACGTAGCGCTGTATATGTTAATACAGTGGCGTCACTAGGGGGGTGCGGACCGCACCGGGTGACACCCTCACAAGGGGTGACGAACAAAATGCAAAAATATCTAGTTTTAGGCCTATATTCTTATTTTGTAAGTTAAAATAATTCAAAGCCGTATTTAATTTTTAAAAATAAATAAAAATATCTCCGATTATTAACAGCAAATGACTTTATAAGGCTTCGAAAAAATTTAATGCCAAATATAAAAATATCTCCGATCATTAACAGACACTGCGTACTTTTTATTATTAATTATTTTAATGAAATTATTGGTATACTTGCACTGACCTATATATATCAATTATTTATTCTTCTATTGTCGTTGTAAATTTATTTATAAATTTTGCTAAGAATGCTGTATGTCAATGGGGTGTCATGAGAGGGATGACACCATGAGTTACCGCACCGGGTGACACCAACCCTAGTGACGCCACTGTGTTAATATTTAATGGATTCTTTCCTTTCTTTTAACTCCCCGTTCAGCTCCAAAGTAAAGAACCGAATGTTGAATTAATTCAAATATGGTAACCGAATTGATTTAAAAAAAAAATCAAGTTAAATTTAAGCTCAATAATAATGTTGTCTGTTTGTTTTAACATTCATGATTTGTTTATTTTTAACCGTGATGTGAAACCCAAGAAATGAAGTTTATACAAGCAGCCATATTAGAAGAAAACATTTCAACAGATGGTGCATGTTTCTTTTGAAGCTTGAAAACTGTTCACACGTACTGAATGGACCTGCGAATTTGCGTTAATAAAATATTTTTCCACTTGTTCAACCTTGTTGTTTTGTTATTTTCTTATTCTGAACGATCAGTTTATCTACCAGCAGATCGGAGGAGAGGGTAGGGATGGGGGAAGTCAGTACATTGTTCCACGAAACCCACATTTCCCCCATTTTATCCTCCGGTGTAATTGGGAAAAAAAATCTTTGTTTTAAGTTTAAGTAATATATTGTTACTAGCTGTACCCTGCAAAACCTTTGCATAGAGTTATATCCCCTTATGCTTGATCGGTAGGCTATGTTATTTTTTGGTTTCGGGCAGATCCGATTTTTTTCATGGTTGTATTTTAAACTGGAATACTGTTGTATTAATTCTTTACTTTCGATTTAACGCACACTGGAAATGAGTATTATTATATATGATAAGTTATAACTCTTTCCCTGTCCTCGGTGGTGCGCGTTGAATAGGGAATTCCCGTAGACCAGCAGCGCACCGTATAATTCACGTATTGAAAGCAGTGACTTTGTGACGTATGAGCAGCAGATTTGTGATGATGAAGCCGGCAGTGAAGGATAGTAGCCCTTGTAGTTGTTAATTGTAAATAAATTATTAAATGATGTGTTTTTTGAACCCCTGCCTGTGCTTTAGTGATTTTTCTTCTAGAGCATTCAACTATATTATTTTTGTTAGGAAATATGAAGAAGTTGATTTTCTATTGCTCAACTTTTAGCTATTTTCAAGACAAGTTTTTAAAAAGTTAAATGAAATCAAAATCTGTATACCTATCAAAAATAAATCAATCACTTTGAATGATAAGCTGAGCTTCTGCACATTATAAATTAATATATACTACCAGTGCCGCCGAGAGGGGGGGGCAGTGGGGGGTGGGGGAGGGCAAATGCCCAGGAGCCCGGCGAGTTTAAGGACCCGGACTGAACTGGCCAATCAACTTTTGAAAATATTATTATCAGCACGGGGGGGGGGCCCGTGACAGCCCTGCCCAGGGGCCCGAAATTTCTGTCGGTGGGCCTGTATACTACTAAGTATATAATTCATGCAACTCTAAATACAGCAGACCCCTGACTATCTGGCGTCACTGTGGACTGGTTAGGCCAGAGTTCTATATACACTCTCTCTGTTTCTCTAAAATAACATTTGCACACGATCACCAATAATATTTTCTAAAACAGTAGAATTCAGTATCGATATTCTCTAGAAATAATTGAATCGGTAGCTATATTCTCTAAAATTGTTGAATTATGTAATAATATTCTCTAAAAAAAAAAAAAAAGTTAAACTCAGTACATGATGAATGTTCTCGAGGTTAAATCGGTGGAAATATAAAAAGTATGTACACAACACAGTACGAACACAAACATTTAATGAATCATGTATGTTGCCGGTCACTGATATATGACTGAATAATAGAAATGGGATTGGGGGGGGGGGGGGAGGGGATCTAAGACATGGGTGAACAAACTTTTTCTATCAAGGGTCACAGGGGTTCACATGTTTTGGCAGAAGGGCAGGGCCAAATAGAGGTGATCATATGAACTAATATAAATGAAGTGTATGAACATCATTTGATGTGAATGAGCGTATGGAGCCGTGAATAGGCTGGATTTAACAGCTGGCTGTAGCTTGTCCATGCCTGACCTAAGTTGAAAGATTAACGATTGAATGCAATTCAGTACAGAAGCCAGCCGGGACACGTTTATTACCACATAATCTACTATAGTAAAAACAAAACTGTAAACAGGAATAATACATGGATATCACCAATCAATCATATACCACCAATGAACAAGTTCTATTTCATATGCTCCTTTTTTATTTCCATTAGCTTGTGATTTTTTTGAGTATTTCATTGATACATTTCTAGATATTGTAAAAAATACATCAAGTTAACAAACAGCCTACTATTTAACTCTTACCTAACTATTTTTGAAGTTAAAATGTCAACTGAAAATTTATATTATACACACACAAAAAAAAAATCTAATTTAAAAAAAATAGGCACTATCATTTGCATAGCTTGTAATACAGCAATTAAAACTTTTTTTAATCAATTATCTAACATTAACAAGTCAAATAAAACTTAAAAAAAAAAGAAAACAAAAAAAAAAACATCACAAATACAAAAGCAACACATCACTATAGTATCACAAAATATGTTTATAAAGGAATGAAAATGTTTTAACTGTATGGCTAAAATTGAAACAAAAAAAAATCAACACATACGAGTAAAAAAAAATAAATAAAAATGAAATGAAATGAGAGCCATGGTAAAGATATTTTCTATAAAAAAAGAGGCACCAAGTTATCAAGGAACAAATAATAATTTTATTAAAAAAAGAGGAGGCACCAAGTTATCAAGGAACAAATAATAACACCCAGTAAACTCTGGACTATTAAGTTTAATATGACAATAGGTTGTGACGGATAATGCCAGATAGGTCAGAGCACGGATATTATCATTTCCAGCCCCATTTATTCAAGAGAATAATATTTACCATGCCCTGGTAGTCAGAACCATAGTAAAGATATCAGCTGAATAGTCAAAAGTCTCCTGTAATTGACAGGTTAACATTTTTTTTCAGTAAAATTTAACTAGATGTCATGTTCATTTTTTTTTTTTAAAGCATGGTTCGTGGATCAAAGTGTTTAAAAAACACAAATGATGGAAACAAAATAAATTAAAACTGAATAAATGCGTAACTAAACGAAGAAAAAAAAATGTACAACAGACACATGCGCTATGAGCAAAGTTCAGGCTGAAAAACTGAAATGGAAATTCTTTTTGTACTCCAGGGCATTTTGTTTATTCATTAAAAGAAAACGAGTTGAAGATTTACTTTCATTATGAGAATATAAAATTTGAAATCGACAAGCACGACAACTGGTTCTATCATTTAATTCACCTCTCATGTGAACGCTATAAAACTGCTGTACATTTTTTCCTTTATAGAAACGTTGCGCTTTGTATTCCATAGCTATAGCCATCATTGCTGAGGTGAATTAAATTTTTTGCCTTAAAATGTTTGCGACCAGAAAGTAAAATGCAGAAAATTTTGGAATAAGTCTGACAATTCAAGTCCCTCCAACAAAATATCTTCAATTGGCGATGAAGAGAATTAATATCTCTAAAGATGTATATTTGTCGAGGCTAGATAATGCTTTATACTCTGTGCTATAAGCCGAACTGGAAACTTTAATGGTCAATCTTATTCTTCATGTCAGTAGTCACACATATCACATGATGAACAGTTCAGGAAGACTCAAATGGATTATAAACATTTATATTGACCGTGAAACATGTAACTCGGAAAATATACGCAGCTTGCCAGTTCAGTGAAGAGACTGTTCAACATATTTCACTGTATAAATAAATTCAATTCCAAAGCTTAAGTCAGTATTTTAATGATTGTCTTTTTTTAAAGTCTTTCTGAATAACTATAAAATTTTGAATGAAAACTATTTAGAAAAATAAATAACTATACCATTGTGGATGGTACCACATTATTATCACCAGTTTTACAGGCCAGTGAAACAGAAGAGCTGATAGGAAACATAGACAAATCAAACAAGACGAAAATGAGCAAGCGAAAAAAAATTGAAATAGTATTATGTATTTATTATTTGTTTCTTTACATCGGCAATGTTTAGCAAAGTAAAACAACTGAAGGAAAAAATATAGATAGCAAAACAAACCTACATTATTGTGTATTTCTACCAGTTTATATATTAAAAAAAATAAGTCCCGAGCTAAAATGAATATTTCTGAGGGGCGGATAATTTATGAGGATATATATTCATTATAACTATAGCCACTTAGTTTTATTGTAATGCTGCATTTTTAAATGTTCCTATAGCAGCCTTGTATTAAGTTGTTGTTTTTTTTTCTTCTTTTTAGCAAAATTACAAAAAATTCATTACAAATTTTTAAGTATGTACATGAAAAAAATTACGAATTCATTCATATTTTTAACATTCTTGCAAATGATTTTAAAAAAAATGTATTTTATGGAAATTGTTGTTTAATTAAAAAAAGCAACTACATCATGCACATGGTATCATCTTAAAGGACATTATATGCAGCAATGTACTGTGCAATTATACAATATATATATATATAAATTCAATATTATGTTCACATACAAAAGTATTTATGAAAACGGTTAGGGACAGAAGAAAAAAAATTTTCCATCCATACAAAATGACTGTTTCAACAAAGCTTATTAATCTAAACAATAAAATGTTCAGTTGTCGTTTTTGTTGATTTTTGTTGTTGTTAGACTCAGATTAATTAAAAAAAGGTGATAGAATATCTGAGCTGTAACGTGTCTGGGACATCATGAAAATATAATCTCACTGAAGCAAGATGAGATCAACAATAAGTTCACTTAAACAAACCAAAAAAAATAAATTTCAAGTTGAAGATAAAATGACAAGAACATCTTGCACAAGATTTACACCAAAATAAACAAAACAGTTTTCTTAGTTGGCAACGGAAACCAGGCAAAACAAAATAATAATTTTTTTTTTATTAATTAATTTGACTGGCTAATTGAGATGAGTAAAGTTGAATATTGGTGCTTTAGCTAAAGGACTAAATAAAATGGATACAAGAAGCAAAGATACAAATTATTATTGGCATAATAATGATCCTGATAGCAATTTTTCATGCCATGTATTTATAAGTTGTTTGAAAGCTGTTAAGACGAAGCAATAATATTAACTCAGCCTATTAAAAAAAAAATTAATGCTAATTATGCTTTGACAAAACTTTTGCATATATTTGTATAATGTGTCAAATCAATTGAAAAAAAAAAAAAATGTGTTCCTCAACAGAACACAGTAGCTGTGCTACCCAACAGACCAACACACACACTGTCAATAAGCAAGAGGACAAAAGTAACATACAATAGTCAATAACATCGCAAAGCAATAAATGATATTTTTTTTTAAATAGTTATTTTTGAATTTTGCAGTCCCATCAAAATGATTGCTAGGAGTGGGGAAGGTTCGTAGTAGATCTGATTCAAAGAATGGCCAAAAAAAGCCAATACAGCACTGGGGGTGGGGAGGGGGGGTGGAGTTTGGCGAGTACAGAATTGGTAGTACAGGAAGATCTGTTAAGAATGCTGTGTCAATACAGAAGAAAAACAAAACATTATAGAAAGGATACTAGAGTACTACTCTTTTCGAGAGAGAGAGAGAGAGTAAAAAAAAAAAAAAAGTTGGGGCTTTATTTTAACCAATACACCAAACCACCCTCACATGCACCGACAATAATCACCCACAGGGGGCCATCTAATTGTCACAAGCAGCAGCACACCAGAATGTTTTTGTTTTAAAAAAAGTTCATTAAAAATTAATTTTTGGAAACTACGACATGTTTCACCCAGTGCTGCCTTTGTTTTTTGTTTGTTTTTTTTTATATTTGTTTAAATTTAGCAAATACATCAACAACAGAGTTCAAATGTTTCAAGTAGGGTATTATATAAATAATGAGAAAAAAAAAATTATTTAAAAAAAAATGTAACAGAAATTTGAAAAAAAAAACTGCTACCAATAATGTAAACAATCTTATGTCTCTATGCGTATTATAAAAAAAAAAAAAAAACCGAGCTGACGTCAAGCTCGTCTAATTACAGGTGAATGATATTATGTGTTTGCACTGACCCTATGCTTCCTGACCCCCCTCCTCCTCATCCTCTTCACAGTTTCGTTCCAGGGCACTCAGGCGAGCCTCAAGCTCACCGATACGCTTATCTTGTCTTCGCACCTTGTTCTTGAGTTCAACGATTTCTTCTTGAAGTTCTTTTAAGTCTATCTCATCATGTTTATGTGACTGCTGGCAGAGGTCACCGCGATGGCAAAAAAAAAAGTCCGTCATCCGGTGGTTCAAGATGGGGAAGAAAAGAGGGAAAATAATTTATGCAAAAATATATGCAAGTGTGAAATATCTGATAAGATGAATATCATAAATGTATCTTTTTAAAATGTAATAATTTATTTTAACTTTTAATGCGGGTGTGAGAGACACAGAATACAGAGCTAAGTGAGTGATTAAATGGAAACACCAACATTACACAGCCAGAGGAGCAAGACACTTAAAAATTAAATGTATAGGCTGCAAGTGACCTCAAAGAGTGAAAGCTGCCAACTGTTTCCACTTCATGATGATAATCTACGATAACAATAAAAATTAATACGTTTGGCCACGTGTATCAGAAAAAAAAAAATGGTGTGAAACTGTACGATAAACAAGTTAATTTTTGTGAATTAAAAAAAATAGCGAATGAAAAAAAAAGAACATTATATTATTTTTAAATGCAAGAAAAAAGATGATAATTATAAGGGCCAGTGAAGTACTAGGCGTCATCAGAAGATTTGGAAATAGTGTTTTGATGAAAACCATTTCAGAATAATACTGTATTTCCAATATAGAAATCAGCTCTTTTGATAAATACGTCACCAAGCATGGAGCAAGGCAAACCGAATGAACAGGACAAAACCATCTAGTGAAGTAAGTTATCATTATACAAGTGTAAGTAATTAACTAAAAGAAATCTAGCACTGATGACATGATTATTACAAAACTAAAAAAAAACTAATTGAGAGACAAAAAAAGTATTTTAAAAAACACAGCTTTACATGACTATTTTACGATCGTCTCTTTTTTTAAAATCTATATCTATAGACCAGAAAATTTCTATATCAAAATGTCTGTTTCTATAAGGTGACTCAGTATAATAAATCTCATCTGCTCAGCAAATTATGATGATCTGGTTAAAAAAAAACAAAACATTTTTCAATGTTATCATTAATTATTATTTTTATCATGTAAACAGCAGTTTGCCGTAATGTGCGACATCTGTTAACAAAAAGTATGCATGAAACAAAGCAAACTAAAGATTTATCTTCAAAATGCTTGAAAAACTGAGAGGATTATTCCCAAGCCAAATATGATAATATGGGGAGATTATCTGACTGAAGGAGGAATTGCAATACAAGTTAATCACACCAACCACCCCAAACAGATATCAATATACATCTTTTAGTAATGCTATTTGAGCTAGAATTAGAATAGAGCATGCCAATATTTTCATGCCACATGTATATATATATACATTTTTTTCCCACATCAGCATCCTTAAAATAAACACCTGAACTGCTGTAGTGACTTGATTCATACCTGTAACTACTCGAGCAGCTATATAATTATTAACTTTTACTTTCTTAATTGATAGAAATCTTTAAGAAACAGAAAAAGCATTAAAAGCTGAGGATTAGTTATAGTCATCTGCAAGTCACCTGACTGAATTAAGTCTTGAACTACTGACCAGGAGAAAATGAACATATCTTTAACTGGGTCACGTTCATCTGAGAGTATGTGAAGTTGGTTTTTTTTTTTAATACATAATACATTAAGAAGAGATAAAGTGTACAAAAGAAAATGTGTAAGGCAGCGTACAGTCCATTATAAGATTACATATATCAACACAAGTAAAACAGCCTGGATCTTTGATTGGCAAAAGCTTGCATGAGAATATCATGTTTAGGCCAGTGCAGATTTGACTTTTGTAGGAAGAATTATTTTTATTTGCTTATTGCTGTCAAACAGTTTGAAAAAGCCCTTTGCACTATTAACATTTAAACTAAAGCCACATGATGAGACAAATACAAAATGATTACATTTTAAAAAAAGATGAACTTTAGCACTTTGAAAGCCGACAATTTTTAGATCCGGAAGACCAGAAAGAGTGCCCCAGCGATGGAGGGGGGGGGGGGCAATCCACCTAACAATGGTTTGCTGTTACACTCGGATGTGTTACTTAGACAGTCTATTCACGATCGGAATGACTATACTGAATGTAGCCATCAAAGGCCAAATTATAGCTCCAGACCTAAAATAGCCAGAAGGGCATAAAATAGGCTAAAATATTGTCAAGAAACTGACAAGTTCCTCCTGGAGAGCAAAACCTGATGGCTTGAAATCGCTGTACATAGGTGCAGTCAGGTCTCAGATTGATTATGGTCTGGTTGTGCAAGTCTATGGGTCTCAACTGTCACCAGAGGCCCTGGATGTACAGAGACAGGCTATCTAGCTAATCACAGGCTACTAAAGCTGTGGTGGAAGTCATGGCAAACAAGGCCACCACAGGACCTCGCAGAGAGCTGGCCATATCTTATCTGCCCTTGATCGATGCAAGAGGCAACAGGGCACTGTCCTTATGGAGATGGCTAATGACAGGGTGGACGGCAAGAGGCTGACAATGTCTTTTGTGCCACCATGTAATGAGACTGTCACCAGAGATTCATTTACCTACCCAACCGCCTAATGTTAAAGTCAGCCTCCCATGCATTGCCAGGCAAAGCAGCTTGCATGCTGGTGGTTTTCACAACCCTGATTGACGCCAAAGTTGGCAAAACTACTGATGCCCTAACGCTACACAATGTGGCAATGAAGACTGTCAGGTCCTATACTAGAGACTATATATTGGCATATACTGATGACTCTGAAGCCAGAAAGGACGACCAAACAATGGCTTCTTTTGGGACCACATCTGTTTCCCCACAAACCCAATTTGTTGTAGATCTAGCAAGGCTATGTAGATCTCTGTATTTATGAGGCAGAGATGAGAGCCATTACAGAGACAGTGGTGCACATAGACCCGTGACTGTGGGATGGAACTCTGCCTACTGTAACCATCGTTATCCATTATTGTGTAAATGACTACAGTGGCTGTCTGGGCATATGGATGTGACTGGGAATCTCCAGGCCGAATTCCTAGTGAGGTCTATCGATGCCCAGACGCATCTAGTGGGTGATAAAAGTAGCTCTATGGAGAATGCATGTGCCAAGATCCATGAGTTTGAACACAATCAGTGGTTCTTAAGTTTTGACAATGGGGTGGCAGGTAGAAATATATGGAGTCAGATGAAGTGGCCATACAAGACCGACCCATGGCAGGGAATGGTCTGATTTGTGCATACTTTGAGAAATTGAGGAAACTATCAAACATGTGCTTTTCAAGTGGCCCAGGCTGGCGGACCATAGGGTTGATCAGCCGGGTAACTTTGTCTGTATGGCAGATCCTTTATGCTGAGTTTGATTTCACGGGCTCTAAGATACTTACTCTCAGCTCGCAAAATAAACCGAGCGTTCAAAGAGAGAGAAAAAGCACTTTCATATCCTCAAAAGATAAACAGCTCTGAAATTAACGGCGGGTTTACATAGTTTAACATTTATATTAGTTATCAATGAATTTCATCACCAATTACAACACAAGTGCAGGTGATTGTATCAAGAGCAACTAATTCAGAGTATTAATAGTTTAATAAGACTGCTCTCCCTTTGGGAACAAGAAATGTGTAAATGTGTTCTTAATAGGTACTGTAAAAAGAAAGAAATCAATTCAGGTTAGTGAAGCTATGAAAACATTTTGCAAGTGCATAATATCGTTTGTCACACCCATCTAGTCAACTTCCACAGCTAGATGACAAGTACAGGTGTGTAAACAAACGGCCAGTGATTCATCAATTTAAAGTTTGAATACTACTCAGTAATATCTACATCAATGCTAGGAAACTGTTATGATACATCTAACTGGATTTTTACTATCTAAACTGTAATGTCAGAAGGCAGCAAAATGCTTCTATAAGTAAAAATAATGTATTAAACAAAGGGTAAAAAATTATAATTAATACCTAATTTAAAAAAAAAAAAAATACATAATCCTTTTAAAATATTCTTTTGTGATAGGAAATACAAGCATGTTTTTTTTATGTATCCATTAAATTTACTTTTCTGAAGATAAAGAAAAAGGAAAATGATTTTAAAATATTGAATCTAGAAAAATTGGAGATAAGAAAATAAATCCAAATAGGGAATACGTGAATATTGTCCAATGAATTTGATCATTTCTAGCCCAAGGGGGAAAAAAGTAAAATTCCAAATGAACATAATGCTGTTTCTCTAAAAGCTGTTAATATGACAACAAAAACATTGTTTCCAGCAAGTTATTGTTACCTGTTAAATGTCTGTAAAAATGTACATTAGTGCTTGATGGAGAATTTAACCGACAACTTTATTTTACTGATCATCATATCATGTACATATTTTATAAAGTTGCTCTGGAAAACACTTGGGTAGAAAATTAAGAGCACGGATTTACCATTAACAGTGGGAGATGGATATGCACTTACAAACTTGCTGGAGCCAACAGAGTTAGTCAAAGTAAAAGCACTTAGCACCAAGTGCCAACTACAGCAAACCCAACAGTGAAAGATGTAAACAAGAGAAAATAAAACAAAAAAAGAAAAAAAGGGCTAAAGAACCATTTGATAATGAAGTGAAAAGAGGTGAAGTTGGCGGGTGCGCTTTATGCTTCTTCTACTGCCTCTTCTTCACTCTCATATTGTGAAAGCTTCTCCTCCAATGTTTTAATCCTTCGCTCATGCGCCTTAACAATCAGCTTCAGCTTTCTCATGTCCTCCAAAATTCCTTGTGGGTCAAAACCCTGAGATCAAAAATTTAATTTTTTTTTTTTGGTGTCTTTTGTTGTAAAGAAAAAAGAAAAAAAACATAAAATCTT
This sequence comes from Bulinus truncatus, assembly GCA_021962125.1. Classification (NCBI taxonomy): domain Eukaryota; kingdom Metazoa; phylum Mollusca; class Gastropoda; family Planorbidae; genus Bulinus; species Bulinus truncatus. The sequence continues at coordinate 4,639,913 of JAGDYQ010000068.1, read as the reverse complement.
TAATTAAAACGAAGCCCAGTTTTCCACATTTTATTCACTTGAGCTTGACGAATAAATTTACCAACTTTTATGGGAATTCTGAAGCCACCTGGTAATTTTTGTTGAAATGGCAGAAAAAAAAATTAATTAATTAAAAGTGGTAACAATTGAAAGTAATGAGTTATAAAGATTTTTTAAAAATAGTTAAGAAAAATAAATCACTGAAGATTTTATAAATTAAAAATAAACACTTGTTAGTAGTAAAAAAAAAAAAGTCATTTCTTGTTTAAGTACCAAATAAAGATGTTTCTATTTATAAAATTTATAAAGCAAGTCTTATTTTTTGGTGATCAGCCCATGATAAAGTAACTCATAAAATGTGATCCAATTGTATAAAAAAAAATTCCCAAATAATAGTTTCACAATTCATTGCCTTCACTGATTAACAACTTAATAATGCAATAAGGCATTAAGCCGATGCAGCTTGTGAAGTGAAAAATGAGACCTACAGAGACACCTACATTTCAAATGTTTTATCTGGCTGGTGCATGACCTGAATTCTAAATATATGTGCAAAAAAAAAAAAAAGATCTTTTTTTTGTTGTTCTGTAGATTTGTGAATATAATATTGAATACATGTATCTACAATTATAAAAAAAATATAAATGACCCGTCTGAAACAAAGCTTTAAAAAACAACTGACATATGTCAAACACCCTAAATAAGCCTTTCATATGTTAATTTCAAGTTTCAGAAGAATAAAGAAAAAAAAAAAATGACCAGTCGTGCTAAACAGAACAACCCTCAACAAATATGCATATTTTCTTTTTTTTAATGGCTAGAGGTTACAATACATCCCAGTGCATGTTAATTTATTTTTTAAAACGTTATTGAAGAAAAATGTCAAAAGCTTCTTCAAGAATGTGATACACATTCTTAAAAAGAGGTGAGCTCGGTTCTACTTACGGGTGGCAAGGATGGGGCTGCTGCCGCCTCTGCATTATTGGAGGACTGCTGCTGTTGCTGTTGCGGTTTGGCTGGCATCTTATCGAGTATGTTCGACTTCCTCACAACTTTTAACTGTTCTTTTTTGGAAGGTGCGAATCCATCTTTTAGAGAAACCTATGAAGTTGGGGTTTTTTTTTTTTTTAAAAAAAAAATAGTTTCCATTATGAGACGTAATTAATTAATACAATTTTCACTTAGTATTATAAAAAAGGCTGGATCTAGAATCTAATAGTTGTACTGTAAATACTGTAAATCACACTGAAGTGTTATTACCAAAACAGGCTCTGCGTTTTTGCCAGCGAAAAAATCCTCAGCTGAAATGGCGGGCACATCTGAAGCTGTATCTGGATACAGGTCATCTTGGAACAGCTCAGACTGGTGGAAAGAAGTTAACACGTTATATTAAGACAAAAAAAAGTAGCGGATGGTTTGTATACATCTATCAACTAAAAACTAATCCAATTGAAAGCAGGAAATGTAAAGCACTTAATGAGTCACAAAAGGCCACAAGGGAAGCCCATTGTAAATATTAAGAATTCCCAAGTGTTTTTTCCTGACCCACTCCCATTATACCCCCACTTTACACATTTACCCACCATTGTATAAATTGGCAATCATTTTATTTTGGTTTTATTATTGCTATGATAAACGCAATGTTGTAGCTACTTAAGCTTTTGATTTTATGTCACACAAGTCTAATTTGTTGAAGTGCTTCAATTTTTTTTTAAAATGCCCATTACAACCAATTGTTAATTCAAACATTGTACGTTTTCCAAGCGTATCATCAATAAATAAATAACTGGTGCAGGTTTATTAAACTGACTAAAAAAAAAATCATTTACCTTTCTGGGTACTGTGAAAGGAATTATTTCACACAAACCAGTATTATGTAGCTTGTAAAACCTGAAAAAAAAAAAAAAAAAATTTCCCATGAAAACAGTTATGATAAACAGTAACTAATAAATAATGAAAACTTCCCAAACATATTTTTTTTTAGAAAACCAAAGCCAATGCTAAGGATCTTGAAAACCTGACACATACTTTTGAGTTAAATACAGTTGAAATATTAAATGTACCTTAAAACTATAAAAAAAACTTTTCTGTTTTGTCGTTATAATATCTTCAAATCAAACCAATCAAACATTAAAATTATGTTTGTTTTTTCATAGTAGGTAGTACAACGATAAACTAAACTCTGTATGCCAAGGTTGACTATTTTTTTTGCACAATTAATAAAATGATTAAACATTTGAACAAATATTGCTATGTCCAATGACCGGATATGATCACTGCATGTGAAGATAAAAAGTTTTGCTATTCTCCCTGCAAAAGGAAATAACACCAAAGTTCATCGCAGATATAAAAAATAGAATTATTATTATAAAATTAACAGAGTCAACTTCATTCACACACACAAAAATGTGAAAAGCACAGAGACTAAAAACAATAATGTAGCAACTATTCTAAAGGTATCAGGAAAAAAAAAAGTCCTATAAGCTCAAACTTAATAAAAAAAAAAATGGGTTATGTTCAACTTCAGTTAGGGTTAGTTATTATGAATGAACTGTAGGCCCAGAAAATAATTAACAGGATGTGTGAAAAACATGTAAGGCAATCTTATTTACTATATATATGTAGTACAAAATACTAGAATTGTATTCTTCCATTAAGTTGTGAATGTTCAAGTGCTGAACATTCACAACTTCATGGAAGAATACAATTCTAGTATTTTGTACACAGAATCACAGGATACCTATGTAGAGTTGTAAGTACACAACATCATCTACACAGCATTTGGTGATGGATGTTATTTCAAAGAAGAAACAATTATAATTGTGTGTGTGTACACAAGGAAGAGTACATGGATAAAGTTGTATTTGGTCAACAAACCATTATCCACATCAACAGTTAGCATATGCATATTGTAGTTATAATAAGAACCTCAGGGAGGATGTCTCACCTGGCAATCTCATTATTATTAACATTCAGTCCTCGTTTGGGCATGAAGCCGATACCCCTCTGTGGTGCATTGGACTGATACAGTGTCAGAAAATGGACGTATGGCGCTTCATCTGTAACTTCATAGTAACGTATGATGCTGTCACCCTGCCATTGCATAAATACAGTGCATTAGATTGATACCTAAAAAATACTTTGATGTCAAACTTCATATTTTACACTTTAACAAAATTACTTTTATTTCAGACATTCAACTTATTAATTTTTTTTTTTGGTTTTTTAAAGCAACCATTCTACATAAATCTGAAATAGTCAGGGGATGGGGTGTACGCCCAAGGTTTGATCAAAATTAAGACACTCTAGATTTTTTTTTCAGGTCCTGGTAAAAGTTCATAAGTCTGCACAGCTTAAATGGGTATCTGGCAGTGGTGGGAGGTTATGCTTCCCATAATGTTTCCATGACCATTTCACTCTCTGCCATGTTGGGGATAAAAAAGCACTATAAAAATCATCCCATTAGTGGTTTATAGTATATAAGAGATGAACATCTCATTTTTATCAAGTTGTGACTTTGGGGAGAAAACTAATGACAGGAAGATACCAAAATGTTCCACTGATTTGATGCAATTCCTGAATTTCTCGTAATATTCCTATATTTAACACTAATGGACAATAAATAAAATTTGAAAAATTGAAAGAATTAATGACGTAGAATCCTTTTCTAATATGTATACACAAAAGATCTGATCTTTCCAATTTTGGACCCTGAGATCATGCATAAATTAAAAAAAACAAATTCTTCTTTCTTCTTCTTTCTTATAACATTTTATTGATTAAACTTTCCTCACCTTCCCAGCCAGGTAAACCATGCTTGTATCTGCATCATAGAAAATAAACATAACACCGTTGCTGGAGTCAATTTCCTCTATTGTCTTAGGCTCATTCAAATCTTTCTGTTTAAAATAAAATAAAACTTTTTAAAGCCACCATTATTTGGTGATACAAAATATAATGGGATTTAAGTTGTCTTTTTTGTTTTGTTTTCAATTGAGCAATTAAATCTTAAACGACGGCATACAAAGAAATGCATCATTTTTGGCAATTTTTATAACTTAATACAAATAATATTAGTTATTATTTTTTTACAAATTTAATTGTTATTTTATTGTAATAAAATGGACTTAGTACATTAAAATTAAAAAAATATTTACGAAATTTTATAATAAATATAAATTCTCGCGACTTTAAAAACGTAAACAAAGCCGATAACGACACTTCCTCCGAACGCCATTTTGAAAGCCGGCAGAGTCAAGGGTCACTTCGTCTTGCTCATTATAATGGGTTCTGACTCAGATTTTCAGCCTGATTCCGAGTTAGTATCAAGTGATGATTAAGTCTGGGATCTAACCGACGTTTCTGATGTTTCAGATGATGAAAATGTTTCGTTAAATGGAAGTTTGAATGCATCTAATACTCATGTGTAAGTATACCAAAGCTCGCAACAACATGCTGTATTTTTTTTCGTTTTATTTTTTACGATTTATGGTCTGTTGTATGGTTAATAATCACCTAATATCTTGGTAGTTATAACATTTTAGCAGAAAAATATTGTAAGTGTATTAATAATTTAAAAAAACGTAGAAATACATGTTAAATATTTTGTTTTTCCATTTAAAGCATGGTACTATATAAATCTTTAGCTCTCAGCTGATTGATAAACAAAAATCAGCTGATAGGAGAGCACACAAATATATGTACTAAAGTCTTTAGTAAAGTCTTCTGTTTTATTTTATATTTAGTTTATATATTTTATTATTACATTTAAAACATCATTTTATATTAAAAAAAATAAAAATACTTAATTTATAATTAATTACATCATTTTTATTTGATACAGCTTCAGTGGCTTAGGTGAGAAAGTCACCTCCTTCATTTCTACCAGAAAGGGTTCCAGGAATTCACTTGAAAGAAGTTAGAACAAGAGAAGGTGCAAGAGGTTCATCCATGCCATGGATTTCTTCAAACTATATTTCACAGGATATAACAACTCGCATAAGCCAGTATACTAATGATTACGCAAAGATTCATGGACCACAAAAGTAAGTATTTACAAGGGTTGGTTTGGTATTACACCAGAGGAATTTTATTTCTTTTAGTGGGCTGATAATGTATGCAGGAATAGTTAAAACCTCTAGTATTGACAGATTTTGGAGTAAAAAGCCTCTTTATAATGGATTCTGGGCTTGTACATTTATGTCTTGTGACAGATTTAAAGCTATTCTGAGTTTCTTAAAAATTACAAATCCTGAAAATGAAGACCCTAATGACAAATTATGTAAAGTAAGAACACTACTGACATACATAAAAATGAAATGCATGACATTGTTTCAACCATATGAAAATATTTCTATAGATGAATCTTAGAGTTACACAGACCTAATAATTATGGACAATTACATTTTTCTGAAGAACTCATTGGAGACTTTGGTAATAATTTAGAAAGTGCTCCAGTACGTCTTGCGACTAAGCCACCCTTTTTTTTTAAACATGCAATAGACCCAATAATAGTAAATAAATGTAGTAAATGTAGATTGTGCTATTCAAATGACAAGGTTTTGAGAAGAAAAAAATGTCAAGTGTAATGTGTGATATGTTTTTGTGCGTTATGAAAGATAGAAATTGTTTATCTCAGTATCACAAGCTAATTTAAATTAATTTTTTTTTTCTCCCTATACATATTCAGGATACCATGAAACAATTTGTGATATCAAGAAACAGTTGGGTCATTGATGTAGCGAAAGATCTGAAAGCTACAAGTGCAGAGGAAAGAGTCCATGTATCAAGAAGAGTGGAAAAGAATGCTGTGTGGATTTAGTTCGGAATTATCTTTTTAATGAAAATTAATTAATAAAATTTACTTTTAAATAAATCATTTCTAAATGCTTTGTTTTCACATTTAGATTTTTGATCCAGAATTGATAGTAGTTTATGTAAGCCAAACATTTTAACTAATTATATATCTTTTTCTTTTTTGCATTCAAACCTGATAATTACTTTGTCTTATTGATTTTAATTTATTGATAATTCTAATAAAATAGCTAAATATTATGGTAAAATATAGATTTAATTATACTACCATTTAATTATCAAAAGAAAGATATATGTAATATATACTGAGAAAAAAAATATTTAGGGAAAGAAAAAAATTGAAATATACCATTTTTATATGAATAATGAGGGAAAATATGCATATTTGAAAAAAAGTCACCAAACATTTATTTATTGAAGAAATTGATTGAAAACTGAATATTTCCTTGCAGAAATAAATATAGATTAATAAAATGTCTGGAAAAATGTGTTTGTTTTTAATACTTGTTTTTTGTCTTATTGGTGTTTGTACACTTTTTAAAAAAAAAATTTTTTGTTAAATTCTTTTTTTTTTAAATTATCAAGTCTCATTTTCACAAAAATAAACTGCATAGTTTTAAAGCTTATTCAAAGTAGAAAAAAATGATATATAACTCATATATGGGCTATAAAGGAAACAGACAATATAGTCCAAAATATAAGGACACCTGTTTGGTAATGAAAAATGGCCAAAAACCTGCCGTCGATTAAGAGTTAAGAGAATTTTTTTTCACACTTATAACTTTATATATATATATATACAGTGGATTCCGCTTAATTGGGACATCGCTTAGTTGGGACTGCCGCTTATTTGGGACAAATCTGAAAGAAACCAAACCAAGAAGCCAATAGTAAATTTGTATTTTTAATTGGGACAGCCGCTTAATTGGGACAAAAAGCCTCGGTCCCGATGTGTCCCAATTAAGCGGAATCGACTGTATATATATATATGTATATGGGTATGTGTGTGTGTGTGTGTATAGATATATATTCCTATTCAGTAAACATCATTATAAAACCATAACTACTAAAGAATAAGGTCAACATTTCTCATTTACGACTAAAAGTTGTTGAGACATTGTCCCTTACCTCATCCCACAAAGCGTACTGTCTTTCGCTCATCTTAGAGAAGCCTGTGGTGAATATCAAACCGTCCTTCAGATAGGCACACTGTGCTGGCTTAGAGCCCATGTGACATTTACCTTCCTGACAAATGAAAAAAATTTCTTTAAGATGTTGTTAACTGGGTTTTAAACAGGAAAATACTGATTATCTTAAATGTTTGCATTAGTATGTTGTTATTTTTTAAATTAATCATGTTAATACTGATTATCTTGAATGTTTGCATTAGTATGTTGTTATTTTTTAAATTAATCATGTTAATACTGATTATCTTGAATGTTTGCATTAGTATGTTGTTAATTTTTAAATTAATCATGTTAATACTGATTATCTTGAATGTTTGCATTAGTATGTTGTTATTTTTTAAATTAATCATGTTATATCCAAAGCCATAATTTATGACCGGTACATATGGTTTCATATTTTTCAAAGGCTAATTTTTCTTAATTAAAATTTCAATGAACAAATTATATTTCACTTTCCAAAATATAGAAGCTCATATTTTTATGGACCAAATTTCTAAAGCAATGTTAGCTGTTCCGTCTTCACGGAGCCCTTTTATGGTGACCAGTGCAATCAATGATTAACTTCTTCCTCAAAGGTGAACATTCCTTACATAGGATGCCATTACCCTTATTTATATGTTAACACACTCCTTGAGCATTGATAACATCTCCACTCGTCTATGACATTCATCAGCTATTCTATTTTTTTACTCTTACTTTGTCATGCCTTACTTCCCTGTGTTTTAAACTCTGTCTGCCATGTGACTTCATCTTGAGTCACATTACTATCTTTCTTAAAAAAAATTGTTCACTTTTGTACACAATTTGTAACAGACAGATACAGCATACATACAAAACAGAACAGTGATCTATTTATATATACATGTATCTTGGGTAAAAGAACTACCTTAATGGTCTTCCCTGAATGGGTGTCCATAATTCGCAGTATTTTATCTTTACAAGTGCAAACAAACCGACTGCCGTCAAAGTTAAAAGAGCCTGAATATATCTGATCTGGCATGTCTACCTGCAGCATGGATTCTCCAGTTCCAACATTCCATATAATGATTAAATTATCAGAACCTGCACAAAAGTATAAAAAATTATTAACATTAAAAAGTTAACATTCTGGCAGGCTAAAACAGAAGCCAATGTCTAGTGTCCTATCTCTTGTGATTAAGCTTTGTTATTGCCTTATTTGGTATTGTTCCATCCCTTGCTACCACACACTGTTGGTCACGGCGTATTTCCATATATGGTATGGTAAGTGCTTGCAGGGTCAAGCATGCATGATGCAATCACCCCACCCACGGAGTTTGGCGCAAATCGCCTACACATTGACCTCTGTAGTTTTGGCGGGAAAATGATGTATTTTTTTTTGTAATATGCGGGGGTGATATATCCTATATATAGGGGAAGTTATAACGGTTGGTAGAGGGACGGAGACACACACCCAAGAGAGAGACTAGAGACCCAGGAAGGGGATACTAGGTATAACACGTGGACTAAGTAGACAGTGCAAACGGAATTATTAATAGTTATAGATTCGTGTACTGGTTTATAAGTTATAGCAGCTACATGTGATTTATTGCCACATCTCTCATCGAATATTGATCTTAGTATTTATCGTGTGTGTTAAATTATAGAATTATACATGTGATTTATTGATTCATCTTCTCAAGTGTTTATATTGGATTATCATATTCTCATCTGTAAATATCACACATTAAAAAGTTCAGTTAATTCTTTTACAATACAAGGAGTTGTGTCGTCTGATTTAATTAGAGCACAAGTGGGATAAGACATCTAGTATAATTAATAAGTCAATAAAAATAGTACATTATATTTTTTAAGTCATGCTTATAAATTATAAAAATATTTTTTTCAGATAAAATGATTTAAATCATGGCCAGAGTGTATAAATTTGGAGCAAAATCAAATATTCATGAGTTTTTCATCAGTAATGTAAAAAAAGTATCAACTTTTACAGAACAAATAGCCCACTTTGAAAAATTTAAAAAAAGAAAACCATTACATCATTTTCTTTGAATAAGAAACAATGTTCATTTAAAAACTTTTTTTAGAATAAATTTTTTTCTGACAAAAGTGCTAAAAAATAGTCATAATTAATTTTTTTCAGCACTGAACACAAAGTCCAAGTATATTTCTATAAAAACAATAATATAATAAAAGTACTAGTAAAATTATCACAATGCTCAATCAAAAAGATGTGGTAAAAATGTCTCAACTTACCAGTACTCAGTAAAACATTCATAGCAGTAGGATGCCACACTAGCAACGTCACCCTACGCTGGTGAGCGCAGAGATCAACGACTGGCTCTGTAAGGTTTTCCTTCAGTCCATCTTCTGGAATTTGCCACAGCTTGACCGTGCAGTCTTCAGAGGCACTGGCTATCACATCATCATTATGTGGACACCAGGCTATGTCTAGAACAGCTCCTTTGTGGCCAGCTACCATGGGGTGGTCAATGTTAACTCTTCCTGTCTAAAAGGAAAATGTTTTTTTTAAAGAAAATAATCTACTAGAAGGCTAGAAATGTACTATGTCCCCAAAAATGGGTAAAGGATGGTTGGTATCTTTAGAAAAGCACAGTGGCACAGATGACAATCATCAAAGAGATTTCAGTCTGTAAATCTGCACCTTGCATAGATAGCCTTGTTCGATGAGGTGCATGGTGTTGATAAAACTTGATTTTATTATGGACCCGAAACCACTAATGGGATATTTTTGTGAACTCCCTTCTCATCCAATGAAAAACAATGAAGGTATAATTAACTCTACGATAAAACAATCCAAAATCAAAAATAAATATAAATTTTTTTTAACCCAGAAATTGTAACATTTTAGCCATTATGTTTAGTTCCTAACAAAGATTTTTTAAATGAATTTCAGTTTTTAGTTTCCCCTTTCTTAACTTTTACATCCACCATGTCATTAATTTTTAATTTCAGATTAAACCAGGAAGTAATGAAAGCCATACAACACCAGAAACCTGAGTCAAATATTTATGCAAAGCAACATTTAATAAGCTAAATAGCCTTTTTTTTTTAAAGTTTTTACATGCCGGTAATTTTTAAAACCTGAACATTTAACAGTTTGTGCTTTATACATGTACAGGAGAGGTTACAGTAACATAATAAATTATTAAATATTTTTTTTTGAAAAAGATTAATTTAAATAACACATAAAAAACTAGAAAAATTACATCCTGTTAGAAACTATCATGAACTATTCTTTAACCTAAATTAGGAAATGTAGTATGCAACGGACCACTTAGCACTGCTATTGAGCCCGGACTTCCAATAGTTCATTGTTGGATGGAACAAGACTGTTTCATTGCAAAGACAAAACTTTTAAAAAAAATAAAAATAGCATTGTATTGTAATACACTCGTCTTTAAGAGATAATTTATCTCATACATCTTTCATTTTACACATTCGAAAATATTGTATGCATTCTACCTCATTAGACAAGTATAATATTTGTGAATAATATTGTTGTATCTAATAGGACAACAAGCTGGTAACTTTCTTCTTTAAAAAGCAGATTTCTGTAAGAAGATGGTGAATGATATCATGAGTTACAAATATTAAATCTATTATAAACTTTCTAGAAAAAAAAATACCTTGCCCAGTGGTAAAACCAAAAATGAGCCGCCGCCTGCAGCCTCAGTGATAACTGCCACATATTTTGGGTTCACTGCGCAATAAGTAGACTCCCAAGAGGTCCTTGTAATTCTGATGGCATCATAACATTCGTCTCTCTTCAACGGCTTACCGAACACATGCCGAAACTTGCTTTTTCTCATAAACGCCATCTGTTCAAATACAATATTACATTTAATATAGTTTTATAATCTTAACAAAAGAACCTTCAATAAAATTGAACAAATGAGAATTGGTAATATTTTAATCATTATATATAGAAAGATTAGGTCAAGAAAGTTTTAATTTTTGACAAAGGCTTTGTTTTTTCACTGTGACAAGGGAATCAATATCCCAGCATGAAGTTTATAAAAAAAAAGTTCAGTAACATTCAGAAGTAGAAGGCGAGACTGATACTAATTATTAAACCATAATAGTATTGATATATTCACAAGTGATACTCATAGTACTGATATATTCACAAGTGATACTCATAGTACTGATATATTCACAAGTGATACTCATAGTACTGATATATTCACAAGTGATTTTTTTATTGGTAAGTCCTTGTATGAATGAGATTTTTATCTCTTAGATCCTATAAATAAATAATGGGACAATTTTTATGGGTGCCTTTCTTTCATCCCCCACCATAGCCAAAAAAAAGTGCAAGGATCATGGAGGCACCACGGGGACATATGTAGGTGACCAGGATGATACTCGTGCTGCCTCAAATAATGTACCAGACTGCAGCCTAGATTTCTGGAGTTCTTTAACAACAGGGACCTCTCTAGCTTATGTTTCCAACCCCCCCCCCTCCCATTCTAAAAATCAGAAGCTATGGGGGCTTCCTAAGCTTCATGCTACTGACAAGTGTTTGAGTTGCCTCCCCTTGGGACAGCCAAGGTACCCATTTACAGTTATGTCAGCTTGAGAACTTTCACAAAGACCTAAAAAGAAATCTCTGCCAGGATCAAGCCCCTAGCGTTCAGGTCAACCACCTACACCACAAGATTATCCATCCCCCATTAACTAATGATAACTCATTTGAATTTTTTGAATATCAAAAATGATATTATAACATATTTTGATAAATTTTGTGTTCCAAAAAGATTTTTTTATTTTTACTTTTTTTATATAGTCTTTAGCCTTAAATATAATTTCGCCTAACCAGCAGAGAGTAATAGTTGATTGTTGTGGTGGAGAAGTCAAAGATAAGAAAAAAGAATGAATGGCAATGACTAAATAGATAGCTAGTTTTAATAAGCAATATTTAGACCTGAAACTTGAAATAAAATATGAAAACAATGTGAATATGGGGAGTTTACAAGCAAAAAAAGGTATTCATTGTATAACAAAAGGCTCTATTAACTTCTTTATAAGTTATAATATCTGATCTAGCATATTAATATAACAAAGAGTTACCCACTAAGTGACTTGAACTGAGTAAGGTGAATTAATTATTAAGATTAGTCAGTCTGTGTGACTAAAATTTTCACTATAGTGATTACAGGATTGTAATATTAAAAACTAAAAATAGTTATATGTATTTTCAATATTATATATGGTGTTACAGATATGTTGATGATCACTACATATAACATTGTTAAGCGTAATTGTAATACAATTTAAAATTTAATTAGCTGTCAAAAATAATCTGTCCGATTTTGCCTTGGGCTAAAAAAAAAAGGGCAGAAAAATGAAAAAATATGTTATTATTAAACGGTTTTCAAAGTGATTTAATAATTAAAGGAGAATTTTTCATTGACCGGTTTATTTCAACTTCTCTTCCTTATTGCTGGTTAAAAAAGCAAAAGTATGAATCATTCGTTATGATTAGAGTTTTAGACACTCTTACTTTTAGTGGAAATGATAACAATAATGAGATTGCAAAGCAAAAGCAGAATTTTCTATAGGTAATTTCAGAATAAAATCCTCTGATTTTGATTAACACACAACATATTACATTACCTTAACACGAAATGCTTATTTTCATTAAATCCTCGTATACAATACAGGAAAAGGGGGTGGAAATAAACGCCCTGGTCTTGACACACGAGAAAAAGGAAATGGCCATTACGCATGCGTTTTAACCCCTACACTAAAATCACCAAAAATGGAAGACACGCAAAATTCAATTTTACGTTTCAACGAACTTTTATATAAACAAATTTACGCTTGCTGTTATCTCAACGTTACTATACACAAAAATCAAAATAACTTATAAGGATTTAATAATGTACTTCATATACAATGTTAAGTTTAAAAATCTTAGAGAATTAGTGTGACTTAATGTTTATGATTCACATGTCATTGATATTATAAAAAAAAAAAAAGAAAGCGGTCAATATTTGTACTTTAGTATCGTCCCCTACTCCAAATTGCGGATTTCATTGATTTGTCTTATGCACTTTAAATTTATATCAGATGCCTCTCATCGCCTAAAATTTCAGCGTAAGAGTTCCCAATGTGAGACTTTTCAAGTGTTAAATAATAAAGAATTACATGTCATGTTGGCTTTTTTTTTTTTGTAATAGACCAGCCATGGCAAACTATGGCCCGCGGGCCAAATACGGCCTCCGGACAGTTTTACCCGGCCGCGGCCCGCCACTTATTTCATAGTGAAACATAAGCCTTTTATGTTGTGAGCTATGACGTTTACATCTTGGTTCGATCCGCCGATCAAATTTACGAATCCAGCGAGGCACGCGACTTAAAAAAAAGTTTGTCCACCACTGGCTTCAGGCTTACGATTAGGGAATTTAAAAGCCGAAATGCTAATTCATTTTAGTAACATTCCATATAAGTGTGGGTTTTTATGTATACATATATATTTTAGAATGGGCACAAGACCGAACTTTGCCCGCGACTACTTCATGACCTGGGGGGGGGGGGGAGGGGCTATACAGAGCCATTGCTTGCTGTTTTGGCGCCCTTACATTATTTGACGCTCTTCGTCCAATCTGAAAAGTGCAAAAAACATTTAACAGCTCTCTTTCAGTGCCCCCCTTGAACCCCTTCCCAATTCATCGCCTTGTGCGGCTGCGCAAAATGCAAAGCACCAATGGCTTAGCGAGGGGGGGGGGCATCATACCCCAGGCGCTATTCACAAAGGGGATCCAAATGGTATATTTTATATATTATATTATAATTATATTATGTGGTTTTCTAATGGGGGGGGCGATAAAAATTATTAAGAGGATTGTGCCCCGGGCGCGAGTTAAGCTCGCTACGGCACTGCAAAGCACTCCCTACTCTGCTGGACTATATATCACTTTAAGGGTGGATATGTTAGATATATATCTTGTCTAATCAGGGACGAGGCGTGAGTGTTGCCGGTCATAACTCTTGGAGAAAAAATCATTGATGTTTTTGTGCTATATACACAGCACAAACGAACAAAGATTTATATAAAAAAAATAAGGTCAGCATTTCTCATGTAAAAAAGGGAATTAAGTAAGGTTTTAGCCCGTAAACTATTACATAATTTACATTCAGATCCGGCTCGTACCATCATAACCATTCAAAGCTAGCTTTTTAGCTAAGCCTAATCGGTTCGAGGGGAGGGCGGTGCGTGCTAGGCAGAGACTTCCAAAGATAATTACCTGTCGGGGCCCTCAAATATCATAAAAATAAATACTGAACGACTGACCTTTGGCAGTGGGCGGTCACGTATTAAGATGGCAATAAGCGTAACTATAATACGTCATCTCTCTTTAATGTACAGATCCACATCACCTGTGGTGATCCGTGCTCAAACACACACAGTCTCTGCTACATGAAACCCTCCTACTGAAGTCATACTATTACAGCTAATAGTAACCTCAGTGACGTCGCTGACTATTTGAAGGCGCTCCCGAATAGTATTTTTGTGGGGGAAGGGGGGGTGGACAATATTTGCATCTGTCTTCTTCTTTGTTCTCGATATATGATTATGGAGGATTTCAAACGACCAGGCCTATAGTTATGATGAACTGCACGGTGGCATCCAGGTCCGTCTCGCTCCCATAAAGTTTTTGATTGAAGGAGGTCATCTGTGGCCAGAACCTGTTGCGAGCTGTGTCATGTAAAGGGCATGTTTGGAGAGCATGTTCTGCATTCTCTGGAGACATCCCACATGGGCAGTCCTCACTGTTTCCAATGCCTAGCCTTCGGAACATGTGTTGTCTTAGTCTGTTGTGCCCAGTTCTGAGTCTGAAGATAATATTTTGAGCTTGTCTGGGAAGATTATAATAGGGGTCGTTTTTGTTATGATCTGGGTGATTCCTCATCCATTCCTGCTGGATCTGTTCACCTATACAGCCCTTCATTTCTTCCGCATCCAGAAGGACATCCACCTGAATTTTTTTGCTGCCAGATTTTGCCAATTGGTCAGCAATCTCATTGCCATCTACCTTGGTGTGTCCTGGTATCCATTGCAGAACTGTTTCCTTTGAGTTTTGGGTCAATTTATGAAGAGCTGTTCTGAGCTGGGTTAATTGAGTGTAGTGAGGATCCTGCAGAGACTGTATAATTTTTTTGGCATCTGTGAGTATGACTATGTTGCTGTTTGGTGAGGAGTTTGTGAGTATGTTGACAGCTTCTTCAATTGCTTCTTTTTCGGCTTTGAAAGAGTCTGAAGTTTTCCCAGTGGGCATACTATGTTTTATTATTTCTCCATTTGGCCATTCTATATAGATTCCAGCACCTCCATTTTGGCAGTTTATTTGCGAGGAACCATCTGTGAATGCTCTTATCCATAGAGAACTGGGGTAGAGGTTGTTTATTTCATTCATTGCCGTTGCAGAGAGAGTGTTAGTATCATATTTAGATTTTTTCTTTATTCCAGCTAGGGAGTCTCTCGTGGTTATTGGACGGAAGGAGTCCCAAGGGGGCAAGTCACTGTAAGGTTTTGTTTTCTTTAGGGAGGCTGTATCCAGGTTGTATTTTTGTTTTAATTTTCTAGCTGCTGTAATGAAGTTTGATCTTTGCAGTCTTTGAGTAGAGTTAGACTTTTGTACTCTCTTGTTAAGCGGGTGTTTTTCCAGTGTTACAATTTTTGTGTATTGAGAGAGTATTTTGTTGTCCCTTCTTTCTTCGGTAGTTTGTAGGGATGTTATACTTTCCATGGTTGTGATTGGCGTTCACCTCATACCTCCTGTCATAATTCGTAGCCCAATGTTTTGAACTTTGTCCAGTTTTTTTTAAACTTGTTTTGGCTGCTGTTCCCCAGGCAGTGGCTCCATATTCCAGGCTGGATCTTACGTAGCCGGTGTAGGTTTTTTTTAGAACAGACATGTTCGCTCCCCAGTCTGTGCCAGCTAGTTTCTTCATTAGATTTATGCGTTTTATCCCTTTGGACTGAGTTACTTCTATTTGTTTAGACCATGTGAGTCTAGGGTCGAAGGTGACACCTAAGTAGACTGGGTTGTTGTTTATTTCAACTGGAGAATTTTTTAAGGTAAGCTTTATCTGTTTTTGCTTTGTTGAAAGTGTAAAGATTGTGTATTGAGTTTTGTTTGCGTTGACTTTCATTCCCCAGCTCTCTGTCCATTTTTCTAGTTGTTTTAGTGAGTCTTGAAGTCTGAATTTAGATGTTCCAACGGATTCTTCAGTACTTATTAGGGCAAGGTCATCTGCATACATGCTGCATTTTACTATTCTGGGCAAGGTTTCTTTTATGTCGTTTATATAAATCAGGAAGAGTGTAGGAGACAGAACCCCTCCCTGGGGAACGCCGTTTTTTAAGAGTTCAGTGTTGCTTCTGTATCCATGCATGCGGACAGTGGCTTTTCGGTTCGACACATATTCTTTTATCCAGTTGAGCATCCTGTTGGAGATATTATATTGTATTAATTTTAGAATTAGCCCTTCTTCCCACACTTTATCAAAAGCCTTTTCCAGGTCCACCCATACTATGGTTGTGTGTTTCTTTTCTTGGAATCCGTCTTCTATCTCTTGTGTGATGAAAGCTATTTGGTCTTCTGTAGATCTGTACCTTCTGAAACCTCCTTGTTCCTGGGTTAGTAGACTATTAGTTTCTAGAAACCAGGTTAGCCTTTTGTTAATAATTTTTTTCTATTAATTTGCATACACAGCTTGTTAGGCTTATAGGTCGGTAGCTGTCTGCTTTATTCGGGGGCTTCCCTTTTTTAGGGATGGGTACCATGATAGCTTTTTTTCCAGATGGTTGGAATTTTCCCCTTTTTCCAGCTGGTGTTGAATAGCTGTAATAGTTTCTTTTTGGTTTTTGGGCCTAAGTGGGTAAGCATGGCATTTGTGATTTTGTCTAGGCCTGGGGCCTGTTTTGGTTTCAGGGTTTTTAGGGCATCTTCAAGTTCTTTTTTCGTGAGCGATTTAGTCATGCACTCATGTCGGGGTGGTGGGTCAGATTGTTCATTTCTGAGGATCTCATCGTTGACTTCTTTGGACCGTTCTTTGCTGATATTTATTGATCCTGCGTTTTTAAAGTTGGTCATAAGTTCTTGAGCAGCTTCTTTGCCCGTCAATTCCTTATTGTCTGTTTCTAAAACAATTGGGGCTGCCCTGTTTTCCTCTTGGTTTAGGCACTTGGCTATGTCCCAGAGCTTATGTCCTTCTTTGTCGTAGTTTAGGCCTTCTGTTTTCTCATGCCAGCTTTTTCTAATTGCCTTTAGGTATTCTTTTTGGTATGTTGCATTTGCTGCCTTGAGATGAATGTTGTTTTCAATGGTAGGCATGTTTTCTACTATGTTTCTGGCTTCGGCTGCATTATCATGGAGCTCTTGGAGGTGTTCAGACCAGTTAGGAATGTAGTTTTGCCTTGCTCCTTTTGGAATAGATTCTTTTGCTGCTCTTAGTATCGCTTTGGACAGTGCAGAGTAGGATGAGTTGATTTTATTGGTTTTGCAGAATAGTTGTCTGTGAGATTTTGGAAGAGGTCCCAGTTAGCTTTCTTGTAGTTCCATCTGGGGTACAGTAAGTTATTATATGGGCAGTGTTTTCTTTTGAAGGTGATTATTATTGGCTTGTCATCTGGTTTATTTAGTAAGGTCAGCCTATTTTCTCCTTGCCATTCTTCGATTTCTTCTCCTCTGGCATTTAGGTCTGGGTACCCCCAGCTTTGTGAGTGACTATTCATATCACCCACAACAATGCTTTCTTCACCATAAGGGAGTTGTATCCGGTCTAGTTCCAATTTCTTGTCGGGTGGACAGTAGCAATTGAATAGGCTTATATTTCCTTCTGGGAGTAGAAGCTT
The DNA here is from genome assembly GCA_021962125.1 of Bulinus truncatus. Taxonomy (NCBI): domain Eukaryota; kingdom Metazoa; phylum Mollusca; class Gastropoda; family Planorbidae; genus Bulinus; species Bulinus truncatus. The sequence goes on along the minus strand of JAGDYQ010000068.1, from coordinate 4,622,048 downwards.
AGTGCCCAAGAATTCTGTGTCACTAGAGGGAGGTATGTTGATATCTGTAGTGGGGATATCATTCTTAACTAGAGTAATCACTCCTCCTTTTGGTCGGTTGTCTCTATCTTGTCTATAACAGGTGTATCCTCTAATAGAAAAGCGTATGTTGCTATTTAGGTGGGATTCTTGAATGCAGGCAATATCTACTTTTTGTTGATAGAGGAATACTTTTAGGGCCTCCTTTTTTTTTTTTGTATTCCTTCTGCGTTCCATTGGAGGATTGTCAGTATGTGTTTATCTTGTTTGGAGTCAGTAGAGTTTGCTTCCTTTCCTCTGCTCCTGACTCTACAGGCAGAGGAGGAAGAACCACCAGCTCGCTTGGGTGGGCTCCTTCGAGGTAGAGAGCCCGGCCCCCTACCTGCGCGGCGGGATTCCACAGGCAGGACGCCATATCTATTTTGCGGGTTTTTTTCCTCCATATTCGTCGAGGTTGCGTGGCTGTATGTTTTGCGCCATTAAGGCCTACTGCCTCCGTCTTCAGCCTGCTGTTTTTTCTGGATTTGCTTCCATAGCCTTTGGTCAGCCAAGACCATCTGCAAGGCAGCAGTTGATTTAATTTCGGAGTTTTCTCTCCTAGATGTCTGCTATCCTTAGCTAACGGCCTCATCTGACCGGGTTTAGAGTTTGAGCGCTCTGTGTTCGCTTTTTGCTATCATTTCTTAGGGTTTTTGAGGCATTTTTTATAAAGGTATCCTTACCACGGGACACCTCACCTCACCCTCCATGACTGCAAACCAGTTGGTCCGCGACCGCTTATTTAGTATTCACGGCTGACCCTTATATCTAAGGGTCTTTCCCCTATCCGCCACCTGGGGACGCGCTTGGTAGGAGATGGTAGCTCCCCCAAGTTGCACCTGTCGAAAACTGCTAAAGCCGCCTATAGCCTCGTGATATTTTTTTTTCTAAGAATCTGAATAAATCTGGTTGGTATTTTGGGATGTACACCCACTGATATACACACACTGATATACACACACTGATATATCACACACTGATATACACACGCTGATATACACTGATGCTGTATATACCACACTGATATACACCACACTGATATACACACTGATATACACACTGATATAAGCACTGCTGATATACACACACTGATATACACACACTGATATACACACGCTGATATACACACGCTGATATACACACACTGATATACACACACTGATATACACACGCTGATATAAACACACTGATATACACACACTGATATACACACACTGATATAAACACACTGATATACACACACTGATATACACACACTGATATACACACACTGATATACACCCACTGATATACACCCACTGATATACGTACACTGATATACACCCACTGACATACACACACTGATATACACACACTGATATACACACACTGATATACACACACTGATTAAAAAAAACAATTAATGTCCGCAATCAGTTGCTTTCCGGGACTCAAGATGACAAACACTCCACCTGTCAACTCTTGGTTCTGGTCTTTGTCAAATGTAACAACCAACGGTGGCCCGCGGTTCACACAGATTAGCCCACTAATGCGTATTGTACATGTAATGGAATGGCCTTTTATGGATGAGAAAACTGTTTGACCCTCCAAAGCATCCCCTTATAGCAAACAGGCCTCTGTTAAATCTCGTACGTGCACTAGTCTGTCTAGTTTTATCCCTGACCTGAGCGCCGGACCCTCTAAATATCTGTAAAAGTTTATGGCAGGGGCAGCCACAGGTAAGATGCAACCCAAACAGATGCCAGTAAACCCTTTTACCTTAGCAATCTGCTATATAATGACTTTTCTGTTGGTAGTGATTAGAAGGGCCCCCCCCCAATGTTGAAGATCGTCAGAGGCCCAAGATTATCTGGCGGCAGCCTTGCCTAAGATCCAACAAAAACCTTACAACGGTTTCGGTAATGTGAAAAGATGAAATATAATACGGAATATTTCTGGGATTTACACTGTTTCCGAACTCGAAATCTTTCTTTTTTTTTTTACAGATGTATTTAAAACATATTTATCATTCAGCTGAATTAAAAAAAAATGGTATTAGCATGATCTTTTTTACTTCCCTTCCCGGTACATTCAGTGTTTACGTGGTGTTTACATGAGTCAAGTGAAACCGGTTAGAGAAGTTCACTTCCAAACACGGTAGGTTTTTTTCACTGGCAAAGGGAATGCACTCTATAAATGTCTAAGCCTTTAAGATATATTTTGAGTTATCTTTCCTGATACCATACTTTCAACGTGATGAAGAGTGTGAGCCGGGGAAGCTTGATCAACCGAGATAGATAATATACCATGGCCATGGGCGTCGCTAGGAATTTTTCCAGGGGGAGCAAACATTTTCAGGGGGGGGGGCAAATAACAACTTTATGACATTTTTTTTAAATGTAAGGGGGGGGGGAGCAAATGCCCCCCCCTCTTATATGACATTTTTTCAAAATGTAGGGGGCCCTTGCCCCCCCCCCCCATGAATACGCCCATGACCATGGCTGATACAGCTGCCGGGAAGAATAGTGGAGTCCTTGCGACTCAGATAATTGTATAGTCCACTACTTTTATAACCCTCCCTCCTGTATAGAAAGTGCAGTATATCTAAACGTATTTTATTTTTTTTTTGTATTCAGTACGAGACCTCTGTCAATATGTAACCATACCATGTACCACCATGCAACCCAAATTTCAATTTAAAAAAAAAAATCTTTATAACGATGTTATGAAGATTTTCTTCCTTTCTTTTTTTTTTATATAAAAATATAAACACCAATAACATCAGGATACGGTGTGTCCGGTGTAGTAAGTAGTAAAGGATACCTACATTTATGTTAACCTAGTTTAGTGGTTCTTAAATCGCGGGCCGCGAGCAGATTTGAGGAGGGTCGCGACAAACATTGTCATATTTTGTTTAATCAAGAATGTAACTGATTTTAGATTTACTCTCATATAAACTTTTTATTTTCTTTCTTTACAGGTGGGATTGGGACAACGACCAGATTTTTACTCGCAAAAGTCTGTGAACCATTTTTCTTCGTTTACGAATTTAAAACGTAATACTTTGCAGCAAAGCTTACTTACAGCTTGTGTGAACACTTTTGGCCTGGCTTACCATTCCAATGTGGGACGGATGGCCGAGGGTGCAGTTGCTCGAGTGTCGACCTGAGAGCCCTGGGTTCGATCCTCGGTAAGAACTATCCATTTATCGTATGCCGTGTTTATAGAAACAGATGAATCCTACACTTCACCCCCCCCCCGTTAGGGCTAAGGGAACTTTACTACCATTCCACTAGTAGCTAGTGGGAAGGGAGAGGCCTTAAATATCTCTCTGGAAATTTATTCTCAAGAATACTCAAGATTAACTCTAATGAATAGTTTATTAATGTTCTTGTGTGGGATTAAGACGTTACAATCATGTCTGCATCTTTGGCCTCAGTTTTTTGAGTATGTCCACCAATGGCGTAGCGAGCTTAACTGGCACCCGGGGCAAATACCTTTTTAGCGCCCCCCCTCCTTTTCATTCGAAAACCATATAATATTATATGCAAAAATATACCATTTTGCGCCTCTTTATGAGTAGCGCCCGGGGCATGATGCCCCCCCGCCTCCTCCCTTACTACGCCACTGATGCCCACTTCGAGTCAGCCTCGGAGTACTGACTCGTCTTTGACCTACTGGGTTTCATTTTTCTTGCTCAAAAGAATTTTTACAGCAGTCGTTTGAACAAATACGTTATTTGAGAAATTGATGTCCCCCCTTTTTACTTCGTATAATTAAAAACAGAATGGTGTGTGGCGAAATAGAGTTGGAATTATGCATGTTTAGATTCTCAAGCTTTTAATATCAATACAAAATCATGTCACGACTCATCATTAATTAGGTCGCAACCCACACTAGGAGAACCACTGTTCTAAAGAAATCGCTGTAACGTCCTAACAAAACATATTGAAATCACAGGAGGAGCCCCCCTGCAATATTATAATATCTTATGTCTTGATCTAATATGAAACAAGCAATCTAAGCCTGTTCCATTCTGGACACAGGACGTGTTAGCGCATTTTCGTATTATGTATCAATACGTATGTTATCTTTCAGTAAATATTTGTAAATTTTGGAAATGTTTACAAATTCAATTGTGTAATGCATATATCTGAAAAAAGATATTAAAAAGACGTTTCTTTATAATTGAAAACAAAATTATTTTCTTTTAAATCTAACTACAAGTGGTTTGTGGTGTTTGATCATCGCATTTTTGTAAATGAACAAAAGATGCTCTGGTTTAACAGCACGACGATCAAAACGACGAATTTCTGAAAGAACATGATCTTCAAATGACAATTTAACGTTTTCGTTGCATCGTCTTGGTTCTCCTCCCCAAATAGTTGGAAAAGCCATCTCTTCACAGTACTTATCCATAAGGATAGGTAGTGGAGTTTGATCTTCTCCTGGAGCGAATTGGATGCCTTCAGCTGAATCTAACATCGTCTCTTCTTGAATGTAGTGCTCGTTCTGTGCACGAATTTCCAACAACTCAGGGTCGTTTTCGTCAATTTGTAAAACATTCGCTTCATCTACATCCATTTGTTCGTGTCCATCAGCTGAATCAATTTCAATTTCATCTGGATTGTTGACATTGAAATTGTTGTCAAGAACCACACCTTCAGCTTTGTAGAGTGTTGTTTGACACAAAGCTACTGCAGCATTCCAAATTGATTCACGGTTTACTTGGGCTTTCATGTAGTAGTTTTTAAACCGCATGCTTCTCATCCACGTCACCTCAACAACACCACTTGCATTCGGATGTGCTGGGATTGCTTGGATTGTTTTTCTGACATCAATCGGCACGTTGACAACACCTGATTTGATGCCGTATTGACGATCGCACCCCAGTGTGATGATCTTCATAAATGGAATGCGAAGAGCAACACACCTTTCTGCTAAACTTGACAAATTTTTGACTACGTCAGGTACTTCTGGAAATTTAATTCCCCGCTGTAGTAATTGTTCCAAGTGGATGTATTAGTTTAAATTAGGAGTTGTAGATTTAATTGTAAAGTGAATATGTGACTGAAATAGGACTCATAATTGAAACATTCTAAATTGTAGTAATTTAGTCGTCCGAAAACTCTGTCAATTGCTGTTTTATATAAAGTACGGGAAGTAAGTCATGTTGAATAACTGTTACAAAAATAAATAATGATTACGCCCTTTTGATTAGCTTTTATTATTTATATTTAAAATATAAGCAAAACGGTACATAAAAAACTCTTATATTTTGGCCCTGAGAGGTCAAATCGCAAAATGGACTTTTGATGTACACTTGGCAGGCCAAGATCTACAGAATGATGTATACATCATGGGTCTAGGACTTATGGTTGCTGAGATATAGGGCGGTCCATTATTAATATAGCTTATATAGTAAAAAACGGTACTTTATAAGGCCCCTTTTACGACCCTGAGAGGTCAAATCGCGAAATGGAAAAAAGTCATTTCTTGGCAGGCCAAGACCTACAAAATGATGTATACATCATGGGTCTAGGACTTATGGTTGCTGAGATATAGGGCGGTCCATTATTAATATAGCTTATATAGTAAAAAACGGTACTTTATAAGGCCCCTTTTACGACCCTGAGAGGTCAAATCGCGAAATGGAAAAAAGTCATTTCTTGGCAGGCCAAGACCTACAAAATGATATATACATCATGGGTCTAGGACTTATGGTTGTTGAGATCTAGGGTGATGACGGACAGACGGACGGACAGACAGACAGACAGACAGACAGACAAAACGGGGACAATAGAGCATTTTTTTTCGAAAATGCTCTAAAAAACTGAACAATGAAATAAACAAAACAACACAATATTACATTTTTGAACATTTATCTGAATTATTAACAGAAGTCTGCATGTATTTATAGATATAAACTATACAACGAAGCAGTGGCGCAACCAGCAAAAAATGCTGGGGGGGGGGGGGCGGCTCACATTATGAAAAAAGACAGTTTGACTGTCTTTTTGTAACTTTATAACATAATTTATGTATTGATGATTTGACCCTGGTTGTGCCACTGCAACGAAGCGCAAGTACAATATAAAAAAAAAAATCTTATAAATGTCCAGACCGGAAACTGAAAAAGAAAAAAAATGCCCTGACATCTAGCCCCCCCCCCCCCCACGTACACACAGTGGCATAGCGAGGGTGGCAAGGGGGACATCATGCCCCAGGTGCTACTCACAAAGGGGAGCCAAATGGTCAGCAAAACATATAATATTATACGGTTTTCGAATGGGAGGGGGGCGCTAAAAAGGTATTGTGCCCCGGCGCGAGTTAAGCTCTCTACGCCACTGCATACACAATAAGTAGTTATTAAAAATTTGCTTTTCAAAGATTATCAGGGGCGCACTATTTGCAGGCAGTAGCCACAACATCATTTGCCTATCGCCCCCCCCACCCCCCAAGCCGCAAGAAATGCCCTGTGTACAGTGTCTATTGAAAGACAAATTGGCGAAATTTATATTGTACTTTTCAAAGTTAATACACAAAAAGGCTATTTATTAAGAGAAGAAAAAGAAAAAAAAGATAGATTAATTCAAATAATATTCTTTATGATACACGTTACTGATTAAATTGTTTGTTAACCTGATTTAAAAAAAAAAAAAAGGAAATATTCTTAGGACTTGGCTATTCAATAATATCGCTTACATTTTAATTGTTAATAATATTATCATTAGGCCTCAAACCACATTCTCTGTATTGAATTGGACACTTTTTCAAATATATAAGCGTTTTATAAAATTGTAATTATTTATCAGAATCTTTATAACATTTTTGCAAAATATAAAAATATAATATTTTGAGAACAAAGAAAACCATTTATATATGTACTTCTTTGGGGTTTTACACATGCTGGAAATTGTGTGTTAACACCGGCCGCAAAGGGGGTGGAGCTTAAGAATAGTTACATATTTTTAGATACTGGAGAGCTGCAGCAATATTTCTACTTATTTGTATTTATAAGCTGACATAGACCGTGCATAATTAAAATATACTTGCTAACATACATTTTTGAATTATTGGGCATTGAAATCGTTCACACACTTGTATTCTTATATTTTTTTACAGCATTAAAAAATAATCTTAGTAACACTGTGCATTATGGGAACTGTGTAAGGCGTTGTCACGTGACTTTTTTTCTTTGTGTGCTGGCCTCGTCGTGTGTGAGTCAGGAAGTGTCCGCATATCGGCTCTGTTCATTCAACTGTTTGGACCTATCTAGGCTACGCAAGTCTGTTTTAGGCTCTCATTTGTATAAGTAATATACATCTGAGCTCCCAGTTTTATACATGTCAAAACAGAAGTTAATTTTTTTATATTAAAAAAATTTATGCGGGCACACCAGGCTCGGTTGTGTTAGGGCAGATGGCCATGGCGGTGGTGGGGCAGAGAGTTGAGAGAGCTAGTTCAAGGCATGTTATGGCTTTTCATAACTCTTCCTCAAGCCCCAGTGTCACCAATAATCAACATGTGGGACTTTTGGCTATTCCTGTGTCAGGATCCATCATCAGTCCCGTAACTTATGCATCAGAAACCCCAGACAGACCTATAGGATATGGTGCATTTGGCGTTGTATGGTAAGAATTTAACGTTATCACTGTTGCTCTTGACACACTTGGTATCGTGCATCTCATTAGCTGTGCCGTATAGCTCAGCTGATGATCTTTCTTTGTTCTTTTGCACCAAACCCGATAAAGAGTATTTTTTTTCATATTTGTTACATGACATGTTAAAAACATCCTTAGCATGTAATTCAGATGTATGATTTAGTTCTAAACCAATGGGACTCGATGTTCTTTTGAGATAATTCAATTATGAATTGACATTGCGATTTTTTCAGTGATAATTTATTTATAAACATGTCAAGAAGATGGAGACAACCATATGAAAATCATGAAAAGATAAAGTATTATAAATAATTTCTTTATATCTTTACCATTATTTAGACACTGAAAGCACCCCCCCCCTAAATTCATTACTATTAAATCTATTTATTAAAAAGTTAAATATATTAAATTAATTGTTTTTAATAAAGCTGATTATTTTGTACTTTTACTTTCCACATGCTTATATTCTAGGAAGCTTAAAACAAGTTAGCATTGGGCCATACTGTTTATCATTGTTATTGAATGCCAAATATAAAAATGTACTTTTTAATAGCTCTGACCCTCTGTATTTAACAAGAAAAATGTGTTTATTGATCCTAAATTATTTCAACACTTTGCACTATTGGTTTAATTTATTGATATATATTTTGGAGTGTTTACTAGAATACTGAATGATATCAGATTTATCACTTATTTTTTTGTACTCTAGGCATAGCATATGCTTTCCTTTAATTTGTACTGTTCAGAGCATTTTAATGCATTGGATCCCCACATTTTGAGTATCTCGGGGCATTCTAAATTGCATTTTAATGAACATTTAGGCATTAATTGTATTCATTTTGGAATTAGGTCATATTTGATCATTATAAGGTGATATCTATAAACACATGCAAAGTAGAAGTGATTTGACTTTCATATAGGCTTCATTGAAGATTGTCTCATTACTTACAATATTAATTAATAACATACTCATGATGTCTGCATCAATTAAATTTTTGAATGCTTGAACAAAGACAAAGTGTTCAAAATCAATAAGTCATGTAGCTTCTTCTGCCAGTTCTATTTTAGAACTTAATCTAATAAATTAATTCTTCCCTCCCCATTAATTTACAATGTTTGTTGATAGGCCTGCATACTAAAATTCATGAACCACTTTCTAAATAAAGCCTTTTGTCCACTGTTAAATTGCCATGTAGGAAAAGCCTTTTTATGCATTTTACATTTAATACTTTGTATCTTGTATAAATTCAGTTTCCTATCACAATAATTTATATTGATTACCCAGTGGTCTTTTTTTGTTTGCTGTCTTAATGCGAATTGATTTTTCACAGTTATAAGAGGAAATAAAGTGACACATTCTATTTCTGAAATACAGTGGTTCTAGAAAGTGTGCTTTTTTTTTTCTTTAAAGCTTTTATTTTTTAAACCTCTTCTCTTTTCATGATCCTGTGTGAAAAAGGTAAACTAATGATATAAGAGAGACAAGATGAAATAAATTGTGTACATTTGCTGGATGAAGGAATTATTAAAACTTTAGGTGACCCACTACAAATAAGCCAGCTTAACCCACCAGTGGGTGGTACACCAAGCTTTCAGAACCACTGCTGTAATGTATCTCTAAAATCTTATTTTTTTTTTGTTTTGTGTTTGAATTCAAGGCAAATTTTGTTCGAGTAGCAATTTTAAGCATCTTTGGTCTTTGTAAATTTTTTTTTCCTTTTGGCCATTAAGTATTGGTTCTCCTATTCATTAGTCAATACTAATGACGTTCATATTGTGACTATGATGTTACTCTACTGTTGAATTGGCTGTACTGCGCTTTGTCTGTTTTGGGGATATCTCCCCCCCCCCCACATACCTATTGGATTTTTATAATCATTTTAATGGATTTAATGGAGGCAAAATCGATTTTTCGTCGTATGTTTTTTTTTTTCAATTTAATATGCACCTTCTTCACGGTAACACTGGTACCCCCCCACTCTTCCCCCCTCAAATTATTATATACGATTTGTTAATATAAGAGTTGCAGTGGTTTGCGCAGCGCGTCTACGTGAATCTCAGCAGGGTTAGTCACTGTTTTATATCCCTCCACTTTCCCCCAAAGCCTAAATGGATTGACCAAGCCATGAACTATCCCTGACCAGCTTCTAGGTCATTAGCTTCAGGGAGTTGGTGGTTTTGTGTGTGTGTGTGGGGGGGTGAGACTGCATGAGATATCTCGGCCCGAAGAAAAATATTTTATGTGATAGAGATGACCAGTGAGGCAGGGTACACATTCATAATTACATTGATTGTTCACCGCAGGGGGCGGGGGACAGTTGGCTGTTCTTCTTTACCCCCCCCCCTCCAACCCGTATACAGTGCTATGTATATATTGATCGAACGTTGGATAATGAACACAGATTATTACGTTTAAGAGATAGACTTATTTTGTTTCCGGAAAAAACGCACGTACCTGTGCGTCATGAGGCAATTGTTTTAGGCGTGTTTGATTCTGTTATGTGGGTTGGCACTAAACACACACATACACACACACACACACACACACACACACACGTAAAAAAAAAGGTGTGTAACTCAACCCTGTCCAATTATAAATCCACTACTCCCACGGACAGTTTATTATTCACCTCCTTATTTCGCAGTAGACTTCAAGTCATTCATTGTCACGGTACAATCCTCCATAGTGGCACACTTAATAGGTAAAAATTTTAGATATCACATTGGCTAATACAAAAAAAGAAAGTCTCTTTGATTTCCCCCCCCCCCCCCCCAATCCGTGTTCATCAAGCCCTAACGAATTATAAAAAAGAGACCATTCACACCTTAGTCGTCGATGGACTATTCAAGTTTACCTAGGCAGGTGGGCTAACCCGACCCGCCCTCACCCATCTCTCTCCCCCCCCTCCCCCGCAATTTCCCAATTGATATATTAAACTAGGTCGGGGTTCTGACCTTTTGTTGCCCGCTTTCCATATTTAGTAGCAGACTGTGGTGTTTGTGTAAGTCCTTTAGTAGGCTATCTGACTACATTTTTTTTTTGGTTTCGGGTTTTTCTAAGTGGGATGGGTGGCTGAGTAGTTGGGCTGCGAATGTTTGTATGTTTGGGAACAATGTGATTGTGACGAAATGCTGAGTAAAAGGAATTGTTTCTTGCCCTGGGCCGTGATGATACTTTTTACACACATGCACAACTTTGTGTGTGTGACAGAAAGCGGGACCGTTTTATCTATGGAGGGTCTATAAAAAATGACTTTAAAGAAGTACTCGGTATTACTTTTGTTGTGAGTGTTTGGTGCACTAATGTCATCAAACATTGTGCTTACAACTAGTCGAAATATTTTTTTTTTTTTGTATTCTCCGTCGTCTCCACCCGGCAACCCCCCTCCCCCTCACACAATGCTCAATCAACCACCCTCACCCCTGCCCAGTGTTGACATAGAGCGACCCACTCCTAGGTTGTTTTTTTTTTGAGTCATTTGTGCTCTCTTCTTCTCCCCCCCCCCCCCCCCCCCCCTCCCCCCCCAACCCTCAAGAGTTTAAAAAAAAAAATAGCGGCCAAAGTCGTCTTGCAAACTGGTCAGTCATTCTTTTAAAATGTTTTATCGGTGTCTTCTCCCGACTTGCCGGACATTTATTTTTCCAGAATGATCCCCCTCGGCCTGCATTGACACGCGGGTCAAGGGGTCATTCATGGTTTTTGCCCGAGGCAGGCCGACTTGTTGTGTATGTGTTTGTGACCCGTTTGAGGGGTGGGGTGTGCGTGGCTGACAGACCTGGGGTGTGGGGGGATACTTAAGTCAAGTTAATGTTTCCTTGATGGACAAAAGAGACGTTCTTACCATGTTTTATAATTACGTCCACTGAGTTTCCTTTTTTTTTTTGTCTAGTCTTTAGGGTCATTGTTATTACAGCTGGGCATTAATAGTTACTCGTCCCCCCCCCCCGGGGTACACACCGTCAGTTTAACACATAACTCTCCACCACCAAGGCTGTTTACATATATAACAAACAGTGTAAAAGATATGAAACTAGATGTTGTAAGCAATTATCTAAGATGTTGAAACGGTATTTACTCAAAGAGAGTTTACGTTGAAATTATTTTAAATTAAATTAGGAGTCATCGAATTTTCTCTTCGTACACTATCAACCAACTAGTGCTTTTATATTTCTGACTCTTTTTATTTATATTGTCTTATTCGAAGATGGACTGTTATTAATTTCAATTTAATGTACTTTCTTCATTACTTTTGCTCGGTCTCTATTGAATGAGTTAATACATCCAAGTAGCTATTGGTATTAGGTGTTATTTTTTTTATTTTTTATGTTGAAAATAAAAGGATGGGTAAGTTAAATACAACACCGGTGTGTACTTGTGTGCAAAAGTGCGGAATTTATTTTGGTAATTGCTGAACGCTAGAAGGGTAAACAAGCAATTAAGTCTTTTCCGTTTCGGACAAAGGACATTTTAGAGCATTTTCGTTACGATAAATAGAGAGGGAAGTAATCATGTTGAATAACTGTTACAAAAATAAATAATGATTACGCCCCTTTGATTAGCTTTTATATTTAAAATATAATCAAAAACGGTACTTAAAACGCCCCCTTTTTCGGCCTTCAGAGGTCAGATCGCGAAATGAACTTTTGATGTACACTTGGCAGGCCAAGACCTACAAAATGATATAAACATCATGGGTCTAGGACTTATGGTTGCTGAGATATAGGGCGCTCCTTTATTAATATAGCTTATATAGTAAAAAACGGTACTTAATACGCCCCCTTTTTCGGTCCTCAGAGGTCAGATCGCGAAATGAACTTTTGATGTACACTTGGCAGGCCAAGACCTACAAAATGATATATACATCATGGGTCTAGGACTTATGGTTGTTGAGATCTAGGGTGATGACAGACAGACAGACAAAACGGGGACAATAGAGCATTTTTTTTTTTCGAAAATGCTCTAACAAAATCTAAAAAAGCTTTAAGATTATTTTGTGAAATCGAAAATATAAGCAGTGATACCAGTTGCTTCCACCCAAGGAAATCTCCCTGTATCATAATATACTGAATTATTGACTTGGTGCATATCACCATATTATACCATTGATTGGAAGGTTTCCACCAGAATCTGTGGTAAATTTGTGGATAAGTTTAACATTCAGTGTTTATGATTATTACTGGGGAAATCCCCCCCCCCCCCAGCAATTGTACCAACTGTCCGGTGACAGTGCACGAGTCTATGGCAATGTATGTTGTCGTCTGAGTAAATATCAGACGAAGAGTACAGTCCGTTCCTGGTGGTTTCAGCCACCACCTACTCCTCTGGAGACGCCCCGAGTCAAATTTGTTTGAATTCAGTTGTTATTTAAGACACATTTTTTTTTCGGGCCGCAGGTGTACGGCTCAGGTGACCTACCCCCTGTGCGCGGCTCCCTGACGTGACTGGAGTGAAGAATGTTAGATTTCTACTTGTTGTGGTAAATTGGTTGGTGTGCCCCCCCCCCTCAAACTGACCTAGTTATGACCATCAGGGCGATGTCAAATTCAAGATGTCGCTTCCTTTGACACATCTGGTTCACAAGTTTCGGGCTCCGCGGATGGTGAAGGGCCTTACTTGCACATCACGCTTGTGGGGGTGGGGGGGGGGTGTTGTGTGGACGGATGGTACAGTGGTGTGGAGCAGTGTTTTTCAAACTGTGGTAAGCTTATCCCCCAGTAGGGGTACGCGCTGCATTGGGCTAACGTTGGGTAAACGTGCACGCCCAAAGCGAAGCTAAGTTTGTTGTTTTTTTTTTTACTAGGGGTACTCAGTATTACGAACAAAAAGGGGGTTCAAGGATGTCGAATGTATGGGGGGGGGGGGGGGACGACGACACTGGAATAGAGAAAGTGTTAATGCGGCCGACGTGGTCACAGAAACAGATAATTCTGGACTTCATCTGCACCTATGACCATTCAGGGCTAAGGGAACTTTTACCACTCCCATAACTTTAACTATTTAAAAAAAAAAACTCACAGAGCGTGTGTGTGTGTGTGGGGGGGTGTATGGTGGTATATGGCCTATTTGGAGAAATGCGAAGAATCTATAAAAAGGTCTCGGTGAGTTGACAAAAGGTTGCATATTACAATCAGTCAACCAGTGCGGTCACCTCAAGTGTCTACTACTGACTCCATTCAATCTTTCGGATAAGTACACGCCCATCACCCACCCCTCATTTCCCGAAAACTTTATATACAAAGATTTGAACCAGCCAGGCCACACCTTTTTTTTTATACCTGTTACCAATTATCGAGACCTCCCACTATTCCCCCCCCCCTTTTTTTTGTATCCCACTCCACCTTTTCAAGACACACGTCTGCTTAAAGTCGGCACCCGGCTTATTGCGTCAGGCGTCCGAGACAGGGCAGCTTAGTGTGTCGGTTTGGGTGGTCTGGTGCACGCGCGCACACACACACAATCGTGCGCGCGTTGTACAACGCTTAGTTAGCTCCAGTCTCAAACGCCCCTTTTGTTTTGATAAGCCCATCTGTATTAGTCGAATTTCCAATTGATGCGCACCGACATGGCGAATTTGTTCTAATATGAAGCAACGAAGAAGACTCATATATATATATATATATATATATATATATATATATATATATATATATATATATATATATATTTTTTTTTTTCATGTATCACCTAAAAATAAACTAACAAATGGGTGTCACAAGAGAAGAATATGCAGCAGAGCGTCGTTTATCCGAATCAATTGGGACCGGACACCGTTTGTATACGCGATTGTTCGGATAACAGAAGACAGAATGCGATCCGTGCAGTATATGACACCGGACACTTTACGATTATGAGAAATCATCACATGCGGGAATCGTGTGCTTGAAGTAAAAGCACAGATAGGTACAAAATGTCGCAATTTTACCTTTATTGTGGAAAATAATCACCTATTTTCGCTGTATCATTGTACACCTTCGGGGTTTCGTTGTACCACTGTACACCTTCGGGTTTTCGCTGTACCCGTTGTAGACCTTCGTTTTTTCGCTGCAGGGTCTCTGATTCACATACAGTACGTGTTGTTGACCCAAAAAAGTAAGAAAATCCGGATGTTTGACGCTCCGGATAATAAAGGTTCAGATAAACGAGGTTCGTCTGTATTTATATCCCGTTGCACATTATGCCCACATACGCACGTAGGTAGATAAGCGCATTGGTTTGTTCTTTTACATGTACACTTTCCGATGAGTAGGCTGCACCTTTCACATGATGAGACATACAATGTGTTGACTGACCCTTCCGGTCAGCTGTGATCGTTGAAAAGAAAGTATGATTCTGATTGGATGTGGCTCGGAGGGGTTTGGGGGGGGGTCACTCTAGAAAGGTTCCCCCTATTCAGCATTTCCTTTTCCCATGCTAAACATCTCGCTTTCAGTCATATTATTTATTAACATAACCGGTGTGTGACCAACATTTTTTTACATTTTAATTTGACTATACAGGACCAACTATTTCGTACGTGTAGTTTCACTTTTTTTTTTTGCCTTGAATTTTGATCTCAGAGGTAGAGAGGCAAACAGAGGCCAAAATTCCAATCGTCTACCTGAAGAAAAATCTCCCCCCCCCCCAACCACAACCTTCAATCAAACTTGACCGTTGCTTGTGCACGTCGTGCACCGGACAATGGCAGATGAGTTTCGGCCCGGTCATTATAGCTGCGACCTTTTAACCTTTCAAGCCCGATTCCCCCCCCCCCCCACCTATTCCAACACCAAACCCAATGTCTTGTGGAGATATAGAACAAGGCGTTGGCTGGACACCTGAACATAAGAATGTAGTAGTTTTTGTATCTGTTGGTCAGTCGGTGACTTCTTGGTCCCCCACCCAGGGGGATACATTGAATCAAATAATTGCAAGTCACATACGGCACATGCACACTCTGTTGTGTAGAGTCTCTATAATAGGGGACTGTCTGACTTCAAGTAATTTATATGTATAGTTTAGTATAGTATAGTACATACACGTTCAGAGTTCGTATAGATGGTGACAATTTACCAGATTCACCAGTCGCTCACTTGACTACTTCCATCACCTGGACGATACCTGACATCCTCCTCGCCTTACTATGCCCTCACCCGCCATCCTATTGCTCGTCTTTTGATTCCGCCCCCCCCTTTCCCATTCCCACCATTTTGCTGGCGAGGAATAATTTAAAAAAAAATCTTTTATATAGAGAACTAAGTAGACTATAGCGTCTTGCTGTGACCCCCCCCCCCACACACACATTATGAACAGGTTGTGACAGGACTCTCTGTGGTTGTTGTTCCAACCGGGGGGATGTGGGGGAGGCCGGTGGTCATTGCAGTTTACATAACTTGGCAGCGCTCGCCTCTTGACTGTGCTGCACGCTGGCGAGTGGTAATGACCCGAAATGTTTATAGTAGGTTCGTACTATAGGTCGTCGAACTTTGACCCTTGCGTGATACGCCATGATTAAAAGTTTGAATGTAAACAAATCAAAAAAAATATTATCAAACAGCCGAAGACCGTTTGGTCTTCGGCTGTTTGATATTTATAATGCGTGTGTGTACGTTCAAATGACATCGTGGTCTACGCATGCTGTTGCTGCTGACGTTGGCTGTACGCATGCTGTTGCTGCTGACAAGTGGATACGTATATATAAAAGCTGCCGTTTCAAGCCTCTCTTCGCGGGGGGGGGGGGGCACTTTAAACGCCGTAAACTTATAATACCGAAAAGACCACTGGTTAAAAATCTTGGGATATCTCTCTTATAATCTTACTTAGAGTAACGCCCATTGTACACCCCCTAAACTGAGCCCATCCCCCGTTGTGTCGGGCCCGACTGACAGCAGTGTAGCCCTGTTGTCATGGTTTTATAAAATGTCTACTTTTACGGTAAAGGTATATCATAAACTTGACATTGTTTTATATTAGTCTACGGCTAATTTAAAACAAAAGGTCTAGAAAGGGGTTGGGGGGCTTAGCAGCCCCCCCCCCCCGGGCAGCCTCTTATTTTTTACCATTCCACAAAAACAGCTGTACACCAGCACAAACACACACTGGTAAAGTGAAAATATTGTTTGTTGTTGTAATGCGGCGTCTATGTTTAGGCATTGATTTCAATTGGTGGTGGTCTCCCCAACCGTCCTTATCCCCAAAAAAGAAAACGTGCACTTTTATAGCAATAATGTGTCTGGTGGCCTCTGTGTGTATATATATATATATATATATATATATATATATATCAGTTCACAACTTGTGTGTGTGTGTGTGCGACTCGTCTGGCCTTTGACACGCGTGGCATACAAATGTGTGTGTACATGATGCGACCCCCCCCCCCCACCCGGCTGATAGGTTTGTTGTTGTTTTTTTTTAATCAGTTTTTGATGATCTCTTTGTCTTGAATATTTAAATAATAATATTTAATGTGCACATGCCCACTTTATCACACACACACAGTGTTTGAATCGAAGTTAAATATGGGCTTAAAAAGTATTATTATTTCAAACGCTGGTAGCTGTGTTTGCACAAGTTTTTTTCTCTTCTAAATCTATGGGGTTTGTGAGATTGTCTTAATGTGATTGTTTCGGAGTGTTCCGTGTATGCCAACATCTGTAAACCTTCCACTCCACTGAGAGAACTTTTAAAAAAAATGCCCCTCCTGTAGAAAGTACTTAAAGTTTTGCCCCTCTTTAGTTTTTCCGTTTTGATAGTATAGAGATGATTCATGCTTCATCTCGCATACCTTAGCTTAGGTTGAAAAAATAATGTGTGTTGCCGTGCTACCTAAGTATGTCACAAAGTCAAGAAACTAGGTCGCGCGGTTTAGTTAAAAAAAATGGAAAGGGGGGGGGGGTGAAGCTGCTCACTGACCTAGCTCGTGACTATAGCGTGTGTTGTAGTTCCTACTTACATGTTCTTCTTTCCTACACAATCAAACACACACACACACAGTGTACATATTGCCAGCACACACAAAGTGTCCATATTGCCAGTACACACACACACACAGTGTACACATTGCAAGTACACACAGTGTACATATTGCCAGCACACACACATACAATGCGTATATATCAAGCACACATACAGTTTGTACAACTTGCCAGCATACACACTGTGTACATATTGCCAACATACACACTGTGTACATATTGCCAACATACACACTGTGCACATATTGCCAGCATACACACTGTGCACATATTGCCAGCATACTCACTGTGTTTATATTGCCAGTATACACACTGTACATTTTGCCAGCATCACAATGTGTACATATTGTCAGCATACACACAGTGTACACATTGCCAGCACACACACACACTGTGTACATCTTGCCTGTATACACACTGTGTACATAACACCAGCACACAAAGAAACATAGTGCACATATCGTCTTTTATTTATGTATACGTGTAAATTAATTAGATGCCATACAACCACGAAACAAATTATCTGAGTGCTCGCATAAAGGGGAGTAAATCCACACAAAAAAAAAACACCATCTGCCCCCAATATATCTCCACGCCTTCAACTACACTAGCCGACACTGACACATTCCCATAGGTCAAAGTTTAAATGGCTTTTGTGGTGGTGGTGGTGGTATTGTGTGTAGCTGTGACCTACTAACCACAACTTGACACACATACATGTGCACAGACACCAAGGGATCACAGTGAGTCAAGTGTGTATTGGCAGATCCCCCCCCCCCCTTAATGATGATTTTATGAAAGAGCCAAAGTCTTTTCGCGTTAGTGCATCGAGCTAAGCCATGCGTATTAAAAGTGTGTGTGTGTGTAGGTGTCTGCGTTTCTCCTCTTACAGTACAGTAAAACTGCACACCACGCTAATAATGTCTTTATTTATTTCTCTTTCTCTCGTTATTCCTTTTTCCTGCCTTCCTTTCAGTCTGTCCCATCTCTTACACCCCCCTTCTGCTTCTCTCCCCAGAAATGATCCCTTCAAAAAAAAAATACTGGTAAAATGTGAAATAAAAAAACAAAAACAAACTTATAAGATTAAATCTTGCCTTGATCATGACTACGTAATGTGTTTTTTAAGTGGAATACACTGCGCTCTTTATTGTGTGTATGCACATGATGTCATAATCTTGTTTTTTGATGGTGATCTATGCATGTGCAGGATGTTGTAATCTAGTTTTTTGGTGGTGATGTATGTATGTGCAGGATGTTGTAATCTAGTTTTTTGGTGGAGAAGTATGTGCAGGATGTTGTAATCTTGTTTCTGGTGGTGATGTATGTATGTGCAGGATGTTGTAATCTTGTTTTCGGTGGTGATGTATGTATGTGCAGGATGTTATAATCTAGTTTTTTGGTGGTGGTGTATTTAAGTGCAGGATGTTGTAATCTTGTTTTCGGTGGTGATGTACACTAGAGATTCATTTAAGATATTGAAAACAGAATGTCGCTTTTTTTTTCTTTACTGAATTGCGCATCCGACTTGCGATGGATTGTATAAAGTACATTCAGCACAGGGTTGCCAGATTTAAAATGCACATAAATGCCAAATGGACACCACTTCAAAGCCAAATTGAATTCCAAAAAGCCAAATTTAAACAAACGCAAAAAATATGTTCAGTTTAAACTTTTTCATAATAAAATTAACAAGAATAAAAGTTTTTCATAAAGAAAAAAATAATTCCAATAATAAAAAATGGTTAAAATTTATTTTAAAAAAATAACGCAATAAAAATCAAATTTGTACAAAATCAAATGTTTCATCAGCATTATCGGTGCCATCTACTGCCTTTTTAACCCATGGATACGGTTGTTCCCATGATGATTTGTATTTTCGGCCCGCTTCATACGTAGTTTTCCATTTAGGCATCTTACTTTTATTAAGTTCTATTCTATTATTTATATTCTAATTGATTACAAAATTTATAAATTTATCAAAATAAACTTGCTAACTTTTTTCATATTAAATTCTGAATTAAGTCAAAAACAAAATGCAATACAACTTCGATTCGATAAACAAAATGAGAATGAAAGAAATACTTCCGCTTGTTGATTGGCGGTGATTGTGAAGTTACAAGTAAAAGCGTGCACATTTTCCAAAGCGCATAATATTTAAGGGTCGGGGAAAAAAAAAGCCAAATTAAAGCCAGAAATCATCTTCATTGCCCTTCACCCATGGCAGGGTATAGGCCACCAACAACAGTTCTCCAGAGTCCTCTGTCCTTTGCTATCTTCTCCAGCTGGTTCCAGTTGTGTCCCATCTTGATGGTGTCCGCTTCCAGGTTTCGACGCCAGGTATTTCTTGGGCGACCTCTCTTCCGTTTACCTTGGGGGTTCCACCTCAGTGCCTGCCTTGTGATACTGGCTGCTGCTTTGCGTAAGGTGTGTCCTATCCAGCTCCATCGCCTCTTTCTGATCTCTTCTTCAGCTGATAGTTGGCAGGTCTTTTCCAAAAGGCTGACATTGCTGATGGTGTCTGGCCAGCAAATTTGGAGGATTCATCTGAGGCAGCTGTTTGTAAATGTTTGGACTTTCCTTAGTGTAGTCTTAGACATCTTCCACGTTTCTGCTCCATACAGCAGGACTGATTTCACATTGGTGTTATAGAGTCTAATCTTGATGTCTAAGGACAACTCTCTGGAGGACCAGACATTCTTTAGCTGCAGGAAGGCGGCTCGGGCTTTACCGATTCTCGATTTGACATCTGCCTCTGTGCCACCCTACTGATCTATAACACTCCCCAAGTAAACGAAGGACTGCACCTCTTCCAGCTGTCTTCCTTGTAGGGTGACGGGATTTGTGCTGGTGAAGTTTATTTTTAAGATCTTGGTTTTGTCTTGGTTTATATTGAGGCCAACCTCGAGCGCTGCGGCTGAGACTTTATCTGTCTTCTCCTGCATCTGTTGGTGGCTGTGGGAAAGGAGCGCAAGATCGTCTGCGAAGTCTGGGTCGTCAAGCTGGCTCAATAATGTCCACTGGATTCCATTTCTTCGTTCTCTGGTGGGTTTTTTCATGATCCAGTCAATTGCAAGAAGGAAAAGGAATGGTGACAACAAGCATCCTTGTCTGACTCCAGTTCGCACCTGGAAGCTTTTTGTGAGCTGTCCTCTGTGGATTACTCTGCATGACACACCCCTGTACGAATTCTTTATGATGTTAACTATCTTTGGGATTCCGTAGTGTTGAAGGAGCTTCCTATACTGTCAAACGCCTTTTCAAAGTCCACAAAGTTGACATACAATGGTGAGTTCCACTCTAGGGACTGCTCTACTATAATGCGAAGTGTTGCAATCTGATCTGTGCGCGATCTGTTTTTTCGAAAGCCTGTCTGCTCATCTCGCAGCTGTTGGTCTACTATATCTTTCATTCTCTCCAATAGAATCCTGTTAAAAACCTTGCCTGGTACAGATAGTAATGTGATACCCCTATAGTTGCTGCAGTTGCTGAGGTCACCTTTTTTTGGAAGCTTGACAAGGTAACCTTCCTTCCAGTCTGCTGGTATGTCTTCTTCATCCCAGATCCTCCCAAAGAGAGGGTATAGCATCTCTACTGATGTATTCAAATCTGCCTTTAGTGCTTCTGCTGGAATGTCATCTGGTCCAGTTGATTTTCCATTTTTCATCAGGGTGATGGCTTTCCTGATCTCTTCTCTTGTGGGCTTTTCACAGCAGATCGGGAGATCCACTTTGGCTGGCTCAATGTCTGGGGGGTTCAGATGTGCTGGTCTATTAAGGAGTTCTTCAAAGTGTTCGGCCCATCTGTTTAACTGTTGATCTAGGCTGTTTATAGTTTTTCCCTGCTTGTCTTTGACAGGTCTTTCTGGCTTGTTCATCTTCCCTGAGAGTCTCTTGGTTATGTTGTATAGCATTTTTTATGTCCCCGCTATATGCTGCCTGTTCTGCCTCCGCTGCCAACCCCTTCACATAGTTTTTCTTGTCGTTCCGAATACTCCTCTTCACTACCCTGTGTGCTTCTGCATATTCTTCTTGAGCCTTACCCTTTGTTGCCCTGGTTTTACTGTTATTGACCGCTGCCTTCTTTTTCTTCCTGTCTTCTATCTTGTTCAGAGTTTCTATTGTGATCCACTCCTTCTGGTGATGCTTCTTTGGACCCACTGTCTCTTGGCATGACGATCTTAAGGTTTCTTTCACTTTCTGCCACATATTGAGTACACTATTTTCTTCTTCCACCAATTCTTGAAGCACTTCATATTTATTCTTCAGCACTAAGTTGAACTGCTCTTTAGTTTTAGGGTCTTTCAGCAGGCTAATGTTGTATTTGACTCTTTTGTCTGATATGCTGTTGAGAATTCTCTTTAATTTCAGCTTCACTCTTGCTACCACCAGGTGGTGGTCTGATGCTACGTCTGCCCCTCTTTTCACTCTTACATCTTGTAATGACCTTCTAAATTTTTTGTTGATGCAGATATGATCGATCTGGTTCTCAGTTGTGTTGTCTGGAGATATCCATGTACTCTTGTGTATCCTTTTATGAGGAAAGATGCTACCTCCGATGACCATATTGTTTAGTGCGCAAAAGTCAGCAAATCTCTCCATTTTCATTCATCACCCCGAGAGCATGAGTGCCCATGACTTGTTCATATCCAGCGTTGTCGGTCCCTATCTTGGCATTGAGGTCTCCCATGAAGATAGTGAGATCCTTGTTTGGGAAATTCTCCGGAATCTTTTGGAGTCTGCTGTAGAACTGATCTTTTTCCTCTTCGTCGCCGTCGTTTGTTGGCGCATAACACTGAATTATATTCGTTTTGATCTTTTTCTTCTTTGTACGGAAGGAAGCAGTTATGATCCTGGGGCCGTGTGCTTCCCACCCAATCAGTGACCCCTGTGCCTGTTTGGACAGCATAAGTCCCACTCCCTGTGAGTGGGGTGCGTCATCCTCTTCATGTCCAGAGTACAGCAGCAGCTCTCCTGATGTAAGTCGTCTCTGTCCAGCTTGTGTCCACTTTGTCTCGTTGATGCCTAAGATGATCAGGTTGTTTTTCCTCATCTCTGATGCTACCTGTGCCATCTTTCCTGCCTCAAACATGGTCCTGACATTCCATGTACCGATGGTGATTTTCCTGGTTGTCAGAAGGGTAGTCGGCTTTGTGGCTTCCTTTCGGCTTTCACCACAACTAAGCTTCATAGGTTCTTCGTGCTGAAGAACCTTCTTCTCCCAGGACAAAATTTTCTGATTTTTCTGTTGTTCGTGTTTTTGTAGCAAAGGGTGTTTTTACAGGATGGGGTTGCTAGCCCCACGCCCAACCCTCCTCCTTTTTCAGCAGGGCTTGGGACCGTCCTTGGCGGAGTTAAAGCCAGAAACCAACCAATAATTTGACAGCCAAACGCTTTTTAAAAAAAGCCAAATTTGACTTATTTGGCTTTCAAATTTTGTTTTATTGTTTTGTTTTTCAAAGTTTTTACCTTCATAACACACCCCTTTCTTTATCCATCTTTAAACGATGCGGAAAGAATTGCACGCATGCTCATCCCCTAAAAGAAAGCCTTCCTTGTTCTATGTGATAAGAGTACTCTCCCATTCCACCCACTAAACCTCAACCCCTCCCCTTGTCTTCTTCCCTTCCTCATAGCACTGTCGGTACGTGGTTCGATCACTTGTTGAAAAAAGCCACGCTTCGTAAATATTGACTCGCGTATTACCGAGTCCACTTTCTGGACTATGGTCAAGGTGAACTCGACACCGCCGCTTTAACAAATTTATATCGACTGGTAAACAACAAACGATGACGACATTTTCTCTATTTTTAGGTTTATTTCCTCCATTTACTACAACGAATTCTCCCTTACCCCCCTTCCCCCCCTCAACCATATCGGGTTGTACTTTTTTTTTTCGCTCTGTACTTTTATCACCGGAACTTATGATCCGATATTCATCAGCTCAGTGCTGTCCTAACCCTGCGAACAACATCTGTGTGTTGACTTTTAAAATGGAGCACTTGCTGATTACAATTTGTTTACTATAGACAAAAAAAAATGACGCACAATAAAGGTAATCGTTAATCGGAACGGACGGAGGGGGGGGGAATTTTTACTATTTTTTTTTAATCTATTCGATTTTTTTTGTTGAGAATGGCCATTCTCCCCCCCCCCCTTCAATAGTAATAGTCGTTTTCTGTTAGGTTATTCCCTATCACCAACCGTGAAAGCCCATTGGCTTTTTTTCCTGTGACCTACTTTTTATTTCACTGCTATTGGTCACCTTTCTTTGAAGGCATTCTACACAAATTTCGCACGACTTCTGCTGTATGAATCTTGTTTAAGGGGGGGGGGGATATCATCTTCGTGACCTACTTATTAATGTGTAATATTAGGCGTAAAGTATTAATGTGTAATTAGGCATAAAGTATTAATGTGCAATATTAGGCATAAAGTAACAGTCAGCTAATGAGACATAATAAGAAAAGACTTTTTAAAAAAAAAGTTCATATGTTTTTTTTAGATTTTTTAAGGTAAAATCCCCCCCCCCCCCCTTTAAACAACAAAAACAAACACAACATTGAGACAATTCCGGGTGTCAAATTTTGCCGGTATAGACATTTCTTTACGTATCATTTCAGTCCGTGTATTACGTAACTCTTCGTGTCTATCCACGTCTGCGCGTATGACCTACTGAAAGCAGGGTCTATAAGGCAGACGGCTTGTGACGTAATCACGGACAAAAATAGTTGCAGCATAGGTAAAGCTGTCTAGACACGTCAGCCTACTTAATGATTTCTCCCCCACAACCCCTCCATGGTTGTCTGGGGCACATTTATGATGATATCAACGTAAACTCATTTACCTCCAATAATTGTGTCTAGTTTTCTTTTGAAGATTAAATTTTTTTTCCTGTATAAACCTGAGAATGGGGGGAAAAACATTTTCAAAAAACAGATGAGCCTGAAGGTATACCGTACTTCCGCACACAGACAGATATATGATAGATCAGTGCTTCTCAAACTTTTTGAAGTCACGGCCCCCTTGGAACGCCAATCAATAAGTCGCGGCCCCCCTATTTTTTTAATTTTGGTTTAGATTGCTTAAATTTATAATTTTAAACTTCTATATGCAAACTCTTACTAGTCAATACATGCTTTTTCTAATGTTAACAATGAAAGAGTGAAAGGATGCAACATATAAAATAAACTAGATTATATTTTAAACATATATTAATACTATTTACATACAATGCTTTAGGTTAATTATATTTTATGTGTCACATTTTTCGAAATTCCACGGCCCTTAGAGGGCCGCGGCCCACCACTTTGAGAAGCACTGTGATAGATACATCATACCAGCGGTTCTAAACCTTTGTCGCGACCGTACCCACCAAGGGGTGCGAAAGTATGTCCGCAGTGACCCCCTCACAGTTCAGCAAGCCGGCGACCTTTTTCTTTCTTTGGTTAGGGTTAGGGTTATTTCAAACTAAAATTGTATGTCGTGACGCAGCACCGGTTGATTGTCGCGTGTCTTCATTATGCGTCGATAGGTGCAAAATATATGAAACTAGCCATCCTGCGGAGTAACATACGCCGCCTTATCAATCAATATAATTACTGTAGTTATTTTTTTTTTAAATAAGCAATCAAACAAAATAGCAGGCTGACATCTTCGGAAAATATACATGGTATGCAAAGTTGAACTTCGACCTATCATGTGCAAACTTTATGGTCACTATCTGTATTTTATTTTATTGTTCATTTTTTTTTATTCGTTTTCTAACACATATTTCCGGGGGAAGGGTGTGTTAATTTGCATTGGGTTTTTTTTTTTGGTTTGCAACATTCGCTTTGTGTCTGCCTCAATCCACACCTTCCCCCAGCATACCTTAATGTTATTTTTTTTTTAGACTTGCTCAACCCAACTTAAGTTTCTTTTAGTATAACCTTCATCCTACAGTACCTCTCTTTGGTTAGAGTTAGGGTTGTTTCAAACTAAAATTATATGTTGTGACGCACCCACCGGTTGATTAACCGCGCGCCTTTCATTATGCGTCGACAGGTGCACACTATATGGATATGAAATGTTTATAGAACTGTTCACAAACTGTTGACATATTGAATACAACGAAACTTCACACATACACATCGGTTGGTCCAACAAAGAACAACAAAACCATGACCACACACACACACACTAAATGACAAACACAGCCAGCAACCCAGAACAGTTGTAGTTTTCCTTAGAATTCGTTAATTCTCAATAATTTCATTATACACTAAAGGTCGATGTACTTAAACAAAAAAAAAATCTCTCGCTTACTTCAAGAGCTTCGTATATACTTTTTTTTTGTATGTTTTAATTTTGTGTGTGTGTGAGTGTGTTGACTGTGTTGACCGGTTATTAAACAGTTTTGTCATGGTGATGATAAGCTTCTCTTCAAACGCGGATGGATACACTCAGTCCAACCTGGGGGGAAAGCAAGGCGTCACTGTACGCCTGCACCGACCTTAAATCATTTCTCTCAAGACCCCCCCTTCCCTCACTCCCTACCAACCTCCATTGACCTTAGGAAATTTCGTACACTGACCCCTAGTGACCTCTCTTTATGCCGGTTGTAGCTTTTAGTAACGGGCCGCGGTGAGGTGAGGCCAGCATCCTGAAGAAACCTACCACCCCCCTTTCTCTCTTCCTCCCAACTACCATCCACTGTTTAACGGTAGCCTTTGTGTGTGTGTATTTACGGTGAAATGGATTTCTTTAAACAATTGACTCTAGCAGCCGATAGTGAGTGTGTGTGTGTGTGTGTTTTTGTATGACCAGTGGCTAGCCATTAACAAAGAACTTGTGCACCACAGGGAGATGAATGTGGTGGGAAGGACTAGCGTGACCCGTTGGATAGGAAACCAACAAAAAAAAATTTTTTTTTTTTTAGAATAAAATAAAACACACCTTTTTTTAAATTTATTTCTCCCACCTGAACTTGTCCGGTAAGAATGGGAAAGAGAGAAAAATTTGCGGAAGGTCAGGGTCACACTTACGTGCCGTCAAGAGTAAATAAGACAGGAGGATTGTGTCTGGGGTATGATGCAAGAGTCGTCCGCAATCTGTGCGGTGTGAAGAGAAAGTTGCAATGCACAGAGACTTTCTTATGTACTTTGATCGCCCACCCCCCTCCCCCGGAGAGGAGACTTGCGTGGATTTTCGGGGAGCGCTTCGGGCACCCTCTCACGCCCCAAACAGAAATTGATTCTGGATTGATCCCTTTGTTTTGCAGTGACATGTTTGCTCATCTCCAGGAACGGTCCTGTTAATGATTTCCTTCATGAGCCCACAAAGAACAGTCTAATGATTTGGAGGGTGGGGGTCAGGTCAAATAAAGTGCCCCCCATGTTTATGTACCCATGTTAGAAAAGGAATATGTTGCTGGATAATGTCCAATCACGTGTAGTTCTACCCCATCCCTGCTCCCCCCCACCCGCACCCCGGAGAAAATATAATGCAAGGGTTGATGATCCTATATTTTTTTTTTGTTAACCTGCGTGGACTTGTGGACCTTGTACACATATTGAAGCACTTATCATCGGGCGAGGCTCGAACACAGGGCACTCACACACACCACGTTGCTCGACGCCCCCACCACCCGGCCCGTTTTCATTCATGCTTGTGCTCCACACCAGGTTATGAGTGCACCCAGACATTTTTGCACGCACGCATACTAACGGGCTAGGTTTTACTGATGATAGTTTGCTGATAACTCTACAGATAGTTTACCGATAGGTTAACTATTAAGTTTACTGTTTACGTTTACTAATAGTCTACCTGAAACTTTAAAAAAAAAAAAAAAAAAATTTACATAGGTTTTCATACAGTTACTGCGTTACTTTACAAAACTCCGCGCATTTACTAATGGGTGTGTAGTAGTTGCACTATTAGCGAAATATTTTGCACGTACCAGTATACAGTGTTGTAAATATAAAAAAAATTCTACAACATTGACACAATAACCTGCCAGTGCCAAATATAAATGTCTATACTCGGAGGCTGTGCGGTGTTTAAAGGTCACGGCCATATGAGGCTAATGGAAATATCCTGACATTATTTTCATTGATTTTTTTGTATCCTTGGCGCCAGAGAGGGGGGGAGGGGGAGAAAGGGAGTATTCTTGTATATCTAACGCTAGTGTAAATATTATATGCGCGTACAATTTTTTTCCCCTTCAAAGCAAATTGCAACACGTATGTAACCCGTGCTAAAATATTGGCTATCAGCACGGGCACGTATAAGTAAGTAACCTGGACACAATCGTAAACATAGCAGATACATCGGAATATTTCGTTTTCGAAAAAAAAAAAACGTTTGACGTCCAGCACCGTCGAAAATCATTAAAAAAAAAGGGGGGCAACATATGGCGCATGCGTTAAATGTAAACTCAATAGTGGCGGCGCTCTGAGATATACTGTCGTATCAAGCTCTGTAAGTTGGTAAGTAGAGATATTATGGACGCATCTTAACCTACAAAACTGAAAAATAATTGAGGCTCATACTGCGTTAAGGCTTGGTTTTAACCCCCCCCCTCCAAAACCTCGACAAGAAATATTGTTCTTATCAGTTGTATCACTTTAGTTTTAGAATTTGAGTGTTCCGGTACCTAGCCGAGTACGATGTATAATTGTGTGTTCCGATATCTGCCTGAGTACGATCTAAAATTGTGTGTTCCGATATCTGCTCGAGTACGATCTATAATTGTGTTCCGATACCTGCTTGAGTACGATCTATAATTGTGTGTTGCGATATCTGCTCGAATACGATCTATAATTGTGTGTTCCGATATCTGCTTGAGTACGATCTATAATTGTGTGTTCCGATACCTGCTTGAGTACGATCTATAATTGTGTGTTCCGATACCTGCTTGAGTACGATCTATAATTGTGTGTTCCGTTATCTGCTCGAGTACGATCTATAATTGTGTGTTCCGATATCTGCTTGAGTACATGTTTGTTCCCAGTTGTGGGGGGTAAATTCTGCTACTTCGCCTAACTTTTTCGATCTATGATACGAGGCAATAACTTTTACCCGTATCTTTTTTTTTTTATTGTTGTGGGTCCTCGTCAGGTTGAAAGAACGTAGACTACCCATATCCCCCCCACCCCCTTTTCTCACATTTCCTCCTACCATCTTCACCCCTCGGGTCATTGAAATCGGGGCGTGTTGAACTCTTCAACTTTGCATCGCCTTTGTAAGGCCGAGTTAACGCCCCTGACAACATCCCTCTCTTGTAGAAAGAAATTATTAAAAAAAATAAAAGGTCCCATCGTTTATGACAAACTTTTTCAGTGTTTTCACCACACAGTTTATGTTTCTGACATGAACTTTTTCTCGCAGGGACTTTAAAAAAAAAGTCACATATTTATACAACGACACACAAACACACACACACACATATATATATATATATATATATATATATATATAAATATATATATATATATATATATATATATATATATACATATACACATAGAGAGAGAGAATGTCCGTAGTTTACTAAAATTGCCCTGCACGGCAATCCTAAATCATTCAATTGAAAGCAGTATAGAGGCAATTTAAGAAATAATTTTTTTTATCTTTTGTTGTTTTGTCTACTGACAAGATTTATTGTAATCAAACTGAATAAATTTTATGTATTTGTTTTTTTTCTCAATAACCCACATGAAGGTAGGTGGTGACATCTGGGGTATGTCGGGGGGGGCGTGTTTATACGTCAGGTCACGTCAATCACAGGGAGATACAGAAGTCGACGCTCGCTGATTTCTTTTTATATATAAATTTTAACCAAGTCATAGATCTAATATTAGCTGGCGAAGTTCGATTCCATTGTGAAAAGAGCTGATAAACTCTCTCTCTCTCTCTCTCTCTCTCTCTCTCTCTCTCTCTCTCTCTATATATATATATATATATATATATATATATATATATATATATATATATATGCATTGTACTCTCTCTCTCTTCCCCCCCCCCTCCCTCCAGCCGTTACCAGCGCTGCCTCTGTTTGATGGACAAAATTTTGCGGCGGTGTTACAAAAGACGATAGTGTATTATTGTGTTTAAAAATTTTTTTTAGCACTCTTTAAGAGTTATAGCTTATTAGTTTCACCTGTGTTTTAGCGTCTCAAGTAGGGTTATCATGACCTGTTGTTGTTGTTTTATTCTAAAGACAACAATATGTGAACTGAATTAGTTCTGTTTAGGTGAAAGTCTTAAAGCTGTTGTCAACGTGGTTGAAAATGTAGGTCACCTTGTATAATATATTAAGCTAAACAATAAAACAACAACAAGATAGCTAAACCCCCCTTTTTTTTACACATCCGTTGTGTATGCGATCGGTACAGTAGCTACACATTTCATAAATGCGAAAGGCTGAGAAGGGGGAGGGGGAGGTTAATGAATAAGGTTTTTGGCCTAAATGCACCGTCAGTGCCGTAAATAAACTCTAAACATCATCGAGGTGCAACCAATAAAAACAATTCCCAACTCAATTGAGAAAAAAAAAAAGAATTGTTTCAAACGTACATCGGTCATTGATTTTTTGAAATACTGGGAACCGCCAGATACACTTGTACATTTGATGGAAAACAAATGATGGCGTCCTAGTTCCAAAATATTTTCAACCAGTAGTGCTGATTCGCCATTTCTGTCTCGTTTCAAAAAGGGTCCTTTTTTTTTTGTTAGGTTGTCTGCAGCTCGGTTCCTAGTTCGGTAAAATAGGCGGAGTTGACCTACATAGACTTTTTTCCTGTCCAGACAGATTGCGAGTTCAATGTCAGCCGGCCGTGTTGACCTACATTCCTGAGGTTTCCAGGCCGTTATTCAGATAAATATAGCACACTACACTGGCAATATAAACAAACCGGCGGAGTAACTCCCCTTTTTCTGTTTTCTCCTCCCACTTGAACTGGGTGTCGACAGAAAAAAGGCACCTAGGAATTTTTTATTGTATTTATTTTTCTTTGTAATTTATTTCTTCTGTTGTCTATGATAGGTGACCTATTACAAATTTGTTGTTTTTTGTTGTATAATCATACAGTTGCGATGTTCGAAATCTAAGTTCAGTGAATACTTTAACACGGTTTTCTATTAGCCAAAAAACGTTTTTTATATAAAGGAATAATGTGTCATGTGGCAATACTATTTGCGACATTTATACTTACACGCGCGCGATTAAGAAGTAGTAATGCAATTGTACGAGATGAACTCACCTGCACGGCACTGATCTGATGCTTATTGATTTATAGCATGCTGTAGTCGTCTCATTGCCTTTCGCCATTTCTGCAATAAATAAACTATTGGCTTTAAGGTTTAGATTCAAGCCAGAGATAATGTTTCAGTGCTGACGATGCAGATCTATGCCAACAAGCCAATTAGTCTGACATGTCAAATATGAAGATCCTTTTTAATTTTTAACACCCTAGCCCACCACCCCGTTATTATTTTTTTCCCCATCAGGCGACTGTAACAGTGTACTCAGTACTGTAAAGTAAAACAAACATTGTACATTTCACCAATACCTACATTAACACGAATCGTCCGATGACTGACAGCAAGCGCATTTTTTTTTCTAAGCACGCCAGGTCTCAATTTAACAAACAGACTAATGCTATACTGTATTGTCAACTAGCAAGTTAAGGTTTGCTAAACTTAATAAATCTTCCCAGCTCTCAAACCTGATTTCTGCCTGTTACATTTTTTTTTCTTCTTTGTATTGACAGTTTATTCTTAACATTTTAAATATTTAATATAAACACTTTATCAATGAAGGCTACTTCAAAAAATGTATTGTTAATAATCGCTAATAAAAATGATAATAATAATAATAATCTTGTTTTATTATGATCAGTGATAGAATTATAAAAAAAAATGTTTATTAGTTGAATGTGTCCAGCTTTGAGCTATCGCTGTCCGTCGCACCTAATTCTGCAACTGTTTTCCCCTCCACAGGGCGGTGACTGACCCCAGAGATGGCAAGCGTGTTGCCCTGAAGAAGATGTCCAATGTCTTCCAGAATGTCGTGTCGGCCATACGTGTGTACCGTGAACTGCGCATGCTCTGTCACTTCCGGCACGAGAACGTGAGTAAACTTATCCACAAAACATTTCGGTCAATTTTTTTTTTTTTTGCTCGTTTATTTTATTTATTTATAATTTTTTGTTTGTTGCAGGGGTCATTATTTATCTGTGCGGTTGTGTGCGTGCCTGCGTGTGGTTTTGATCGTGTGTTGATATTTGTGCGTGCACATGCCAGTATTGATGGGCGTGTTGACTGCACAGATGTGCTCATCGAGTCTGGACATGTCACCGTGTTTCGTGTGTGTCATTGCTATTGTTCTTGTCCACTAGTCTGGGCGTGTGTCAGTTTGTTTGTGCGTGCGGGCGTGTCGGCAATGATAGCACATGACCTACAGCAGTGCAGCCAGATTTTTAAAAATATTTTACAAAAGTTGTCGGAACGCAATGAAAGAAACCATCCCCAAAACCCGCCAGATTTGTAAAAGTGAGATGGGATATCAAAATGTACTTATTTTTTTTTATTTCATGTGTCTAGTTTTGTTAGTATAAACTTAACATAATACGCTAAATCCTTCCAACCGCCATTGAGTTGGCCGAAAAGAACAATCTGGCCGTACTGACTTCAGTACTTCTGAACCTGTTTTTTAATCTTTCTATCATATGTCATCGCCCTGTTTCAACTGTTTTGTCTGAGTATGTGTGTGTGTGTGATTGTGCTGTCTACGCTAGAAGATAGCGATCATCATTCATATTATCTGTCTTTTAGTCACAATAGTATTATTTTTACATGCACAAACCATAGTATGATGGCGGAGGGGGGAGAGGGAAAACCTTTTGAAATATTCTGCTCACCAATTTTTTAAAATCTGGCTCACTTGGTGTATTGGTACTTCAGCCGCCAATTCCCCACCCCCCAATCACCATCACATCACTTGAATGAGTATTTATTGTGTAAATTTCTATTTGTGCCTACACTTCACAGGTTCTCTCAGCTCAGGATATACTACAGCCAGGCCCCATGGATTTCTTACACAGAGATGTATCCTTTTGTAGACTATTGACTCCTTTGTGTGTTTGATTTAGATTGTTTTAGACTGACTCTGTGTTTTTTTTAGAGTCTTAGCTCGTTTTTAAGCCTGACTTTGTGTTGATTTAGTTTAGTTTTAAACTGTTTATAAACATTTTTTAGACTGACTCTTTGTGTTGTTATTTTTAGACCGATTCCTTGTGACGATTACATTTTTTTAGACTTGACCATTGTGACTATTACATTTTTTTTAGACTGACTCATTGTGACTATTACATTTTTTTTTTAGACTTGACTCATCACAGTTTTATCTTATGACCCACTGTACCCTCCCCTTTAACAAGTATTTGTTTTGTTATCCCCCCTTTCTTTTCATGTTCTGTACAAAAAAAACTTCACTTTGTATTTTAGGGTTCAGTTTTCATATAATGTACATTTATTTATTTCATTTTCGGAATTATTATTGTTTTGTCTGTCCGTCCGTGTACACCCTAGATCTCAACAACCATAAGTCCTAGACCCATGATGTATATATCATTTTGTAGGTCTTGGCCTGCCAAGAAATGACTTTTTTCATTTCGCGATCTGACCTCTCAGGGCCGTAAAAGGGGCCTTAGTACCGTTTTTTACTATATAAGCTATATTAATAAAGGAGCGCTATATCTCAGCAACTATAAGTCCTAGACCCATGATGTATATATCATTTTGTAGGTCTTGGCCTGCCATGTACATCAAAAGTTCATTTCGCGATAGGACCTCTGAGGGCCGGGCTTCAGGGCTCCTAAGGGGCTTATATATTATATATACACCTTGTACGTTCAATAACCCATTCATTTGGTGCGAAATACTGCAGCACGTAGTTTCACCAAGATTTATTAAGAAACTCATCAAATGAAATAGTAAGCTTGTGTTCTGAGTTTAATTGAAAGTATCAGAGCTATGCAACAATTGACGGAGTTTTCGGACGATTAAATGACTATAATTTAGAATGTTTTCAATTATGAGTCCTATTTCAGTAACCACAAACCACTTGTAGTTAGATTTAAGAGACAATAATTTTTTTCAAATATAAAGAAACGTCTTTATAATTTTTTTTACAAATATATGCATTACACAATTGAATTTATAAACATTTCCAAAATTTACAAATATTTACTGAAAGCTAACAAACGTACTGATACATAACACGAAAATGCGCTAACACGTCCTGTGTCCAGAATGGAACAGGCTTAATTGCTTTGTTTTTTTTAAACATATACTCATAAAGTGAATGTAAAAGTGAACAACCATACTCTCCTACCCATCATTTAAAAACAAAAAAAACTTTCCTTGGTGACCTAGTTTTAGTGTAGCCTACATTCCACCCTAGCCCCCTCTCACCCTGACCAAATGTTAAGAAAAAAAAATGTATGGTGTGTGTGGGGGGGTGAGGGTGGGGTAGGGATGGTTCCGTTTCTTTGTCCCGGCGAGGTTCCCACATTTGGACTAGTCCAATTTTTTCTTTTCTCTCCTCTTTTTGAAGTTTTTGTAATGGAAATATGACTTCATTACCACGTGACCGGGAATCTAGTTTCAGCAGAAAAAATAATGGATGAACAAAAGTGTACATAACCTTTGTGTATTACTGATGGTCAGTACATTGTATATTACTGATATACAGAACTTTGATATATAGCATTTTGTGTTTAACTTGTGTACAGTACTTTGTTCTTAGTGAAGAAAAGGAAAATATTCATGTTCTTTTTTCTGTGAACACTTGATACTAAAGTCATTGTCCCATAACAGCTTAATTTATGCACCATTGTTCCATCACCACTTGCTATATACATCATTGTCCTATCACACCACTTGCTATATACATCATTGTCCTATCACACCACTTGCTATATACATCATTGTCCTATCACACCACTTGCTATATACATCATTGTTCTATCACACCGCTTGCTATATACATCATTGTCCTATCACACCACTTGCTACATACATCATTGTCCTATCACACCACTTGCTATATCGTTGTCCTATCACACCACTTGCTATATACATCATTGTCCTATCACACCACTCATTGTCCTGTAGCCACTTGCAAATGCATTGTTCGTTCAACTGGGCCCTAGCTTCGGGCCTACTACAGCCCTGGGTAGACTACAGCCTCAAGCCCTAAGCCAGGCCCGCCGGACTGTTTAACCCTTTATGGGCAGGGCTCTCTGGTCCCTTCTTAAAAAGCACCGCACCAGGCCCCTGTGTTATGACCGTTTACTTTGAATCTATTTCTGCGCTCTGGTGTAACCTTACATCCGTCGATCTGGCCTGCCCCAGCAGGCGGACAAATTTATGAACCTAATGTGGCCCGCGACCTCAAAAAAAAGTTTCCCCCTCCCCCCTCCTCCTCGGTCTACTTTGTTCTGTCAATGAAATTCGGTTCTGTGTTCCTTTGTTGAGACACTGAGAGCACTTTAGAGGTAAAAAAAAATATACGAGCTAGCGCGTGCATAACCCAAAGGCCTTTAAGAAAAAATGAATTACTTGATGTACGGGCCGGGGTTTGTGGATTATTTACATGTTGTTTGTTTTTTTTTTTTGTGTCAAGAAACAGCAGTATCGTTAGCCTGACCCAATTAATCCCTGTGGACATCTGACCCGCGAAGGTTGACCTAAATACAACTGCTTCAACCTCGCGAGTAGACTCAGGTATATCCAGAAGGGAGTAAAAAAACAAGGATGGTTTTGCAGAATATAGAATTTTTTACTGGGTCCGACACCCCCTTACTTCACTCTTAAAAATGGTCAGCTTCAAGTACGGTTTGGTACAGCTTCCTACACTCACATCAGGTATATATATCAAATGTATTCATTGAATTGGTTTATTCTGACGATCTGTTTAACCAACACCGAGGGTAGTTGGGATTATTAGGTTTTGTGCATAATTAAAACATTTTGTAATGATACCACCACGCGAACCCGGGCGTAAGATTTTTTTTTTTTTTACGACAGACTTCCGGCTAAGGTCATCTCCATGGCGACTGCCATAAATGATGCCGGACACAAAGCAACAAAAATGCATCAAATTTCAATTGAATCAGAGGCGTACGTAGAGGAGAAGGGTCCAAATTCGGAAAATCCCCGGGCTGACTTGAGGGTAAAAAACTCATTTTTGTTTAATATTAAGTATCTCATGTCATGGTGTCGAATGTCAAAACGCAGGGGCCCCCGAAGAGGCCAAGCCCCCCCCCGGGCCCCCAAATCCGGGGGCGGAGTTAGAACTTTTATCTGCAGTAGCCAAAAAAAAACGACCTAAAAGTTAGGGCCCCCCCAGATGTGAAAGATTATTGGGGAAGGGGCTAAGGCTTTCGAGCGCCGTTATTGACACCGCTTAGCCCCGAATGTACCTTTGCCTAGTGTCCCCTAATATACTTTAGCCTAATGCCCCCAAATGTACCCATGCCTAGGGGGGGCCCAAATACAATAATAATAGTTCTGAGTGTGATGTTATTAGGTTTGAAACAAAGGGGGGGGATTCTTTTTGTGAAAGTTTTTGGTTTATGATTGAAGGAAAACATTTGTACTATCTACTGGGGGGGGGGTGCGGCTTTTAACGTGCACGGGGGTCACGTACCAGCTATTAAACACAACAGGGCCGCGGTCATGTATACATCACGACCTAAACCTTGAAAGGTTCTTTGTGTGTCTTGGGTTGGGTGGGTGGGTTTTGGTAAAGTGGAGGGGGACGTGTTTGATAACAACTTGTAGGTCCAGTTGTTGGACATCCTTGAGTCCATCATGGTTGATAACATCTACCCCCCCCCCCACACACACACCCACCCCAACCTTCCCAGTACCGCTGTGAGTGCACACTAAAACGACCCCCCCCCCTTTAGACAAAGCACGAGCTAAAGAGAGGATGAGTTTTTTTTTACCTCCCTTATCTACAGTCGCTGTGCGATTTATCTCCCCCTCCCCTTCCTCCCCTGTTAACCCCTACCTCTTAGTAACTCTTTGTGACGTACGTACGAGCATGTTTGGTCCCCGGGAGGGGGGGGCGGTGAGTCGGAAGTAGGGAGAGGAAGAAATGAATAGAGAGGTGTTATGGGGGGGGGGGGGAGAACGGATGGAAGGGGTTACGAGGCGTACCGGTGCATTACTGTTAATATGACGGATCATTAAAACGAGACAAGAGTACGGCGCACCGTTACGTCATTGTCGCTCAATGTCTTTTGTTGTGTGTTTGTACGGGGTGCCATCCCGCGTCCTTGCAGTATCAGTTTGCACCTTGTCGATGTATTGGTATTTGAGTAAAGCTTCTTCTTCTTCTTGCCCTCTAACATGTTTTCTTTCCAGATTAAAATAGTTACATTTCAAATAAGGTTGACTTCATATACGGCTTGCTGATATGATCTGTTTTACGATTAGCTTAAGCGGGGGGGGGGGCGGATGGTCGTGTGATAAAGCGCTCGACTGTCGACCTGAGGGTCCCCCGGTTCTATCTCCGTTCAGGACAAAATGGATAATTTCAGGTCATGGTGAAAAGTTCCCGCTGTATCTCCCGTGGTGCCTCCATGACCATTGCACTCTCGGCTATGGTGGTGATGAAATAAAAGTCAACATAAATACCCGTTTCATCAGTGGTGTATATGATCTCAAGAGATTTCATCTCACCCCCCCCCCCTCTCCAAAACACCCTGTCTTCTGCCCGGCGGCCCATTCCACATGTCTGGTCGGTGAAAATGAGGTTTTTCCCCTCTCTGGCTATTTGACGTCACAACTAAACACATTAGCTTGTGAGATTTAAATGGTCGTATTCCTCCTCCACGTACCCTCCCCCTCCACCCTCTGTCCCCCCCCCGGTGAGCTGACGTGTGCATGTGTGACGTCACTTTTCTTGCTAATATTCGCTTGAAACTACGTCAAGACAGCATGAGCCACTCAAGTAGACGTGCCATGTTCCTGCTTTAGGTTTCTACAGCCCCCCCCCCCCCACACACACACCAATTCCCCCTCCCCCCAGTTCATTGCTGCCAACTATGTTCTTAAAAAATCCAGAAAATGTATATAAATATCTCAAAATATTATATGTAAAGCTAATTGACAATGATCCCATAGCTATTATTTTGATTGCATTGTATTATATTTTAATTTCTCCAAAAATATCTTAGATCGCGATACAAAATATCCAGAATGGCAGTCCTGCTCACGTTCGGTCTTGACTTTGGCAATATTCATTGAAAAAAAAATTGCAGTGGGTGGCGGCGGGTCACAGCCATGTTGATGGAATGTAGGTTTAGATTTTTTATTCTTGGAAACCGTCTTGCCAACGCATCTTTTTTTGTTTTCCCTAGCAGCAGAGAATAGTAACATGCTTGCATTCAAACGCACAGAGCCTGTTTCTGTATTAATAACCTATTGACCCTGTCCGTTTGTTAAGTTTAAGGGACTGTGTATATGTAGGGGCCCCATGTGCACCGTACGGACTTCAAGGCGTGTGAATATTATACAGACGTCTGCTAATATGGTTGCACCTGTAGTGCCTGCTTAGTCATTGCTCACATGAACATTGTTTTAGCGCATATGTACAATAGGCGTTGCTTATCTCACCCCAAAGAGTGGGTCACTAACCCTTCAAAGAACCAAGAGATAACATCTCATCATTACAAGGGGCCTTATCTTGGGCACATGCTGACCAGTATGGGGCTTTTTTTTTGTCCTAATGTTCATATACCGGTTCGGACATGCTAGGAACGATTCGGCTCCTGCATGAGGCTGACCATGTTATCATATCTTTCTAATACTAACTGACCTACCCACCTTTCCCCCTTCCCACCCACCCCCTTCCTCCAATCTAATGTACCATGTACATTCTGGCGCCACCTTAGTCATGTTGCCCATACTTGTACATCAGCCTAATTCCAGCACCTTGAACCTGTGAAAACATCTTGCATCCCCTCTCGCCCCATCCTCTCCCTTTTCTTCATTCGGTCTGACCGTGCTCTAGATAGATAATTCCGGAATAGTTGGGTCTATCCGCACGGAAAGTTTTATATATATATATATATATATATATATATATATATATATATATATATATATATAGAAAGGCCCTGGATAAGATTGTTGCTATTATACCCCCCTCCCCTCCGCTCACCCCATCTGTCGACGTACGTACACAGGTTTTTACCTGTACAAAGTCAGCCGATTAGCTCGCGAACCCCCCCCCCGAACTCCCCCTTTCACCCTTTCTTTCCTCCTTATCGGTGCACGTGCCGTAAGAGGGTGAACGTGGAAATACCCGGTATGAAGTCGTAGAGATACACGAATAGCTTTATTTTTTTTTTTTGTTTCATCTCTGGTCACATTTCAGTAACTTTTGACGATTAACATTTACTTTCCCTTGTTTCTTTCACGAGTTATTGACCATTGTAGTTTCTGTATGGAGCTGATGTTATCGGCCGTTGTAGTTTCTGAATGGTGCTGATGTTATCGGCCGTTGTAGTTTCTGTATGATGCTGATGTTATCGGCCGTTGTAGTTTCTGAATGGTGCGGATGTTATCGGCCATTGTAGTTTTTGTATGGTGTTGATGTTATCGGCCGTTGTAGTTTCTGTATGGTGCGGATGTTATCGGCCATTGTTGTTTCCGTATGGTGCTGATGTTATCGGCCATTGTAGTTCTAAAATCACGTTGTAAGTAACTTGGACAGAATCTTGTATCCGAGGAAGTATTTGCATTATGCACCGGTACATTGAAAGTGGGTGGGGGGTGGGTTGAGACATTTGGGTGAGTGTCATAAACGAGGACCTCCAGCGAGTGTCACGCAGCGCTCTGAAAGCCGTGTGTGTCTGACATATCCCATAGGTGATGACTCATGACTGGCAATGTTCCCTCTAAGCTGAGCGCGTGAGCGATCGCTCACACGAATTCAGAGCGTCGCTCATACTACATGTACGATCGCTCACTCCGACGGACGACATCGCTTAAATCGCTCACATATTTTGGGCTCAAACAAAATGTCGCTCAGAGACAAAATTTTTTGCTCACTTCATACCACACCTTAGAGGGAACATTGCTCATGAGGTCGGCGAAACCCCCTTCCAGTTTTTTGGGGTTGTTTTTTTTTTAAGATAGTAAAAAAAAATATTTTAAAAGAGACGCACATACAGTTGATGTATTAAGAGTGACTTAAATAACAGAGAGATCCAGTTCTGTGGGAGACTGACAAAACGAAGAGCCAGAATTTGTCCGCCAGATCTGCCCGCAGATTCATTGTCACCTATTGTTTACGATGGCGGGCTCCACACTCTCCAAGACCGGGCACGATTGTGCGACAGTTTGATTGTGTGGCGGTTCGGTTTTGCTTTAGAAATTGTTTTGTCTGATGTTACACACAGTTCTGTGTCAAAATACTTGCAGTGACATGCAGTTCTGTGTCAAAATACTTGCAGTGACACACAGTTCTGTGTCAAAATACTTGCAGTGACACACAGTTCTGTGTCAAAATACTTGCAGTGACACGCAGTTCTGTGTCAAAATTCTTGCAGTGACACGCAGTTCTGTATCAAAATACTTGCAGTGACACACAGTTCTATGTCAAAATACTTGAGTTGACACACTGTTCAGTATAAGCTTCTACCTGGCTGCTCAGTTAAATACCATGCTCATCTCTCTCTCCCACCCTCCCCCCCCCCACCCCGCTTCCTTTTTACCCGTGGCCTGTATGAACAGATTGTTCCTAACATGTACACGCTTAACACTGTGGAAGGGTAGCGGTATTGACAGTGGACAATCGAGTGAGAGACAGAATCTCCATTTATATCAATATAATAATAATAACAGACCATCCTTCTGACCAGACACTCTTGAACTGGGCGGGTGTGGGGGGGGGTGGTTGTTTTGTGTCAGTCTGCAGCTGCAGACGTATCGAAGGTCCTCGTGTCAAGGTGTGCTCGCCCAGGTGCCTAAGTGTGTGGGGGGTGGAGGGTGGTGGTGGTGCTGCTATTTAAAACGCTGATGTCACGTCTCGTATGTCTCCACCGCCATTCACGAGTGCACACCACGTGACCCAGATACCTGCCAACCAACCCTCCGATGTGTCCCCCCCCCCGCATGAAAACGTCTCATAGTGTCAGGAGTAGGTCGTCTGTTTTCTTGAAATAGATTGAGGTATACATTGACGGGGGGGGGGGGGGGGTTGTCGAAACGCCCCTTCCAGCTGACATCACCGTGGGCAGTGTGCACTGGTTTAGCACGTTTTCATTGTCAATGGACGTTTTTTTTTTTTTTGCAAAAAAAAAAAAAAACTGTATTAGCTAATGCATGCACATTATTTATAAAAAACCTCGGAGTGATCAGGACGGTATACGGGTTGGGGGGGGGGAGGGTGCAGGGAGGGTGTTGGGCAGATATCGAGTTTATGTTATGCCAGGCTCTGTGTACATCGCACTTACCTCCTGGTACATATTTTTTTATGTGTGTATACAGGTGTGTGTGCGTGCGTGTGTGTGTTTTGCGTGCGTGCTCGGTCGGATGTTATTGACTGGCGGTTAAAGTACCAAGTACACAGCAGAACACGGTGTCTGTGACGTGTTTGACTGTGTGCTGACTTGCCGCTTTGGGTCGGTCGACATTCTCCCCCCCCCCCCACACCAACTGCATACGACAACACACTGTGAGAGTTGCTTGTCCGTACTACGCTTTGTCCACCAAGAGGTTGTGTCCACTATGTGGGGCAGTGCCATGCACCGGAGCCGCCCTTAGGTAGGTAACTTGCAGGTCTTAAAGGAAGAGACTTGCAAAATATTTCGAATGCCCTAGTTAAGTGACCTACGTCAAATGACCTAGTTAGGTGACCTACGTCAAATGACCTAGTTAGGTGACCTACGTTACATGACCTAGTTCAGTGACGTACGTTACATGACCTAGTTCAGTGACGTATGTTACATGACCTAGTTAAGTGACCTATGTTGCATTACAAATGATAAGTGAGTATGTAAAGAATTTATGTGAAATAAGAAAATTGAGCTGTTATTTTGTGTGCTCTTGTTATTTTTTTCTTCCCCTTCCGTTATACCGTTTCCCCCACCCCCATACCTGAGTGGTTGCATGATTGACAATGTGTGTTCGATATTTAAACAGTTGACTACGCAGCGTGGTGAAAGGATGGGTGTATGGGGCGTGAGTGACGTCATTACAAGTACACTGAGACGCAATGGGTTAAACAACCCAGGCATTTGCAAACTACTGCCCTCTGGCCAAGTGACGCCAGCCAGGCTGTTTGATGCAACCCTCTGGCCAAGTACCGCCAGTCAGGCTGTTTGATACGACCCTCTGGCCAAGTAACGCCAGTCGGGCTGTTTTGATACGACACTCTCAGGCTGTTTGATACGACCCACTGGTCAAGTACCGCCAGTCATGCTGTTTGATACGACCCACTGGTCAATTACCGCCAGTCAGGCTGTTTAATGAGGCCCACTCCGCTCATTAACACCAATGGCGTTTACATTTGATTTTTTGTTCAAATCTCACATCAACACTCCCATGTATCATCTCTTGCTGCGGCCCTTCTGTCAAATATAGGAACCCCTACGTGGCCAGCGGTTTAAAAAAAAGGATGCCCATCCCTGTTTTAACCAGGGTTGAACCCCACCGCCGCCGCCAACACCAACGTTTATTCGGCGCTGTGTGTTCGGTTGGTCACGTTGGTTAGGCATGAAGCCCTCCCTCAGCTGATGACGTCGGTTCAAGTTCGTTTATTTGTTGTCTCTGTTATCGGCTGTGTCGGACCGCCCGAATGACGAGCAGCGGCCGACATTTTGAAATCCATTTCAATGATAAACTCCATCCGGACGTTGGCCGGTGTGTGTGGGGGTAGGGGAGGGTGAATGATGGCGGGGCACGGACTTAATTTAGTTACCCCCTACGGTTCTCTCTCCTGGGGGGGGGGGTTTAATCCCGTCGTGTCACTTGTATCGATCTAACTACCCTCCCTCCCCCCTCTCTCTCCCCGCCGCCTGGATGAGTTAAAATGTTTTAATTAACGGTGGGAGGGGGTTTGGTAGATGGAGGGAGTCAACTCGTGCGGTTACGTTGTGTTTTAAAAAAAAAAAACAGTTTAAATGTCGTTAATTTTAAACCATGGGTCTGTGTTTATATCAGCGAGACAATATTGTATGCTAGAACATATTGCGAAAATTTTAATAGAACGAAATATTGCTGGATGTAGAAGCACCCTACACCTGTTTAACCAGCTTAGGGGAATTAATTAAAATGTGTATCCCGATTGTCCCGTTAGTTAAGACAGCATTTAGCTCCCTTGGCTTTAAAGTTATATTTATATATATATATATTAAAAATTCCTTTTACGTGAAATAAATGACAAAATCCAGTAATTAGCAATATTGAGTTTATCTAGAGGTATAGCAGTTAAAAAAAAACAACATTCATATCTGAAAAGCTGTCAAGATAGGGAGCCAATAAAACATTTTTTTTCGGGTCGCATGATATCTAGTCCATAAAAAAAAAACAAATTGTCTGTGCGATAAATCCAGCACCAGTAGTATTTCAAAGACTGACCCAGGGGATGGCTGCGTTTGGTCAGAACCCCGGGGGCCAGTTAAACGTCTTCGTCCCGTTATCTCGCACAATTACACTAGCTCACTCCCCTCCCCCTCCCAACCACACACACACCCAAGCTATTAACGCCGTTTCATAACTCTGTCAATGTGTTCAGTGTGTTGGGGTTGTATCTTACCCCCCCCCCCCCCCACGGTGCGCTCATCTTCCTGTTCTATGTGCTTTCTGAGTAATATCTATTTGTAAATTTATTTTCTAAGCACAACAAAAAAGTTCGAGTTTACAGAAGTAGAGTTAACGTAAAGTACTGAATGTAGTGATAGTGATTG
This sequence comes from Bulinus truncatus, assembly GCA_021962125.1. Classification (NCBI taxonomy): domain Eukaryota; kingdom Metazoa; phylum Mollusca; class Gastropoda; family Planorbidae; genus Bulinus; species Bulinus truncatus. The sequence continues at coordinate 4,578,422 of JAGDYQ010000068.1, read as the reverse complement.
TACTGAATGTACTGATTGTACTGAATGCAGCGATTGTGCTGAATGCAGTGGTTGTACTGAATGGAGTGGTTGTACTGAATGTAGCGGTTGTACTGAATGTAGCGATTGCACTGAATGTAGCGGTTGCACTGAATGTAGTGATTACGCTGAATGTAGATGTCTAAGAGTAAATCTAGACTCAGCTAGTTGAAAGATTATCAACATATTTATATACCACATTGAATATCGACGTTATTTTTTTTTTAAAACCAAGAACAACGCCGTGTCATACAATTAAATTTACCGCATCCCATGGACACACCCCCCCTCTCTCTCCTCGTGGACACCCATTACACCACCCCATAGGGCAATTAGATTGGCTGGGCTCGTACAACGAACGAATCCAAGTTTTGTAATAAAAACTTGTGTTGTGATATATATATACATACATATATATATATATATATATATATATATATATATATATATATATATATATATATATATATATACATAAAGTGGATTCCTCTTAATTGGGACACCGCTTAATTGGGACAAAAAGCCTCGGTCCCGATGTGTCCCAATTAAGTGGAATCGGCTGTATATCATTGTAAGTAATTGGCAGTACGATGAACATGTGTAACATGTCGACAGTCACAATATATGCGTATTACTATTGATATGGGCGTATGACACACAAGGAAATGAAAGGGAGGTTTTTTTTTTCCCTTTTCTCCTCTCTGTTCAACCGCCCTATTATTTTCATCATCTGCGTATTGGAGCTTTGGGTTTTCCCCCACACCAACGGATTTCGGAAACGGTTTTTTTTTATTAAGTGGAAAAAGGTTAATATAGTATTATGTCACTTTAAGTCTTATAATAAAAATACCCCCCCCCACACACACACACCCCTTTCCCTTCCCGGGATGGTCTCCCTGTGGACTAATCTCTGTGAATGTGGTGTGTAATATTCGCTCGTCTAGGATCTCTTTGTCATTACCGATCATTGCCGTTCGAAAATGTTCATTTCGATACGAGATATTGAAACACACACACACACGCACACACAATATGGGAGTGGCCAGGTAGATGTTACGCACAGATACCGCTGTCGAGTGGAATGTACTTTCTGATCCAGGCCTGCCAACTATTTTACTTGTAGATTTATCCATCATAAATGTTGGTAGAAACTATATAACTACATATATATATATATATATGACTAAATAATTATATATATATATATACAGTGGCGTACCTAGGGGGGCGGTGGGTGCGGTCCGCACCGGGCGGCACTTTGTATTACTTTTTAGGGGGGGGGCGGCAAAAGTGTATAGATTAAATTGAAATACCTAAATGAGAGGGCGGCAAAATCGTCTTCCGCCCTGGGCGGCCGATACCCACGCTACGCCGCTGAATATATATATATATATGTGTGACTACATTTATATATTTATTTATACAGAAGAAAGATTTTACTAAAATATATAGCGAATAATTTCATTTTCATCACCAAAATGACACTCAATAGAATTATCCAGATGTGTTATTTGATAACGTCTCTATAGTACGTAGATTTCTCTCGAAAATAACCAGATCTGGATAATAGGTGGAAGGTCTAATCGTGACTGTACGCACTGGTCTGGCTGATATCTGGGTCACGGTTCCAGCTGAATGGTTGGTGCGCCCGATGGGGTGGGGGGGGGGCAGAGTCTGAAGTTGAAGTGTATTATTTTTTTTAGTTCAAACCTGAACTTTTATATCTCACCTTCAAACCCGCCCCCCCCCAATCGCCCTGTAAATGTGTGAGTAACATGAGGTCATGGAGGTGAGCACATTGCTCACATTCACCTCTCTCTCGCGCGCGTGTGTGTGTGTGTGTGCGCGTGCGCGCCGTGCATGTACACATAATAGTTTAAGTCGAAGCCATACATTTATTTTGGAGTATAGTTATGAATGCGATGCCCTCTTTTGATTGACGTCAGATAGCATTTGTAAGACTCTGCACTATCCGGCCTAATAAAGTTACACAGGATGTGGAATACGCTCTAAGCCAGATTGGTCGACAATCGACACATTTCATGACCCCTCCCCCCCCGCTCCCCATTTTAATAAAACTCAACAGTTTATTCCCGAAACCCTCATTTGTTTTATTATTAATATTATTATTTATATAGATTACTAGCTGTACCCTGCAAAACCTTTGCATAGAGTTATATCCCCTTAGGCTTGATCGGTAGGCGAGGTTATTTTTTTGGTTTCGGGCAGATCCGATTTTTTTCATGGTTGTGTTTTAAACTGGAATACTGTTGTATTAATTCTTTACTTTCGATTTAACGCACACTGGAAATGAGTATTATTATATATGATGATGATTATTTTTACACTGCGAAGCATAGTACACATGGTATGTGAGTAAATGTTTTACACCATTCAAGTCGGATGTCCACAATTCTACATTTATTTATTTTACTTTGCTCCCCCACCTTCCCCCACAGTTTTAGTACCGTAACCTTCATTTATTCCTCACGCTATTACGAATTATCGTGCAATATAGCCGGATGATTGCGAGCCGATCAGAGAAGTCCCGTGTGTGTGTGTGTGGTGAAGCTCTATCTCTCAGCTCAACTCACAAGAGGTCGTTGTCTCCTTACTTCATGTCGATCAACCGGCTCTCTACCGACCCGACATTCAAAACTCCCAACACCCCCATCCCCTCCCACACCTGAATGACGTAAGTCATTTACCATGCAGTTATTATTGACATTGCTGTCAACGTCTGTCGTTACGTCTCATGTTTTATTCCCCCCCCCCCCCCTCCTTCTCAACCCATTTCGGTGTGGAGGGTTGTGAGCTAAATCGCGGTGACATTTAATGAGTGTGTTCCCAGGGTGTAAAGGGGTGGGGGGATGGGAAAAGAGGACGGTGATGAGCGTCTTGGGGGCGGAATGAGATGGGCCCGGGGGTGGTGGGCGGGTATTACACAGCCGGCGATTTAAAAAAAAAATAATATGAGCAAAGAGTGTCATTCTTGTGCCTCGTTGTCTTGACGTCACTTTCAACATTACAAGTGACGTCAACTTTAACATTACAATGGCGTCAACTATATAACATTCAGTGACGTCAACTAACATTCAGTGACGTCAACTATAACATTACAGCAATGTTTTCAGTCAAAAAATTTTTCTTAATTTTTACTTCGGCCCTCGAATATCTGTTGAAGTGTCTGCTGAGGGCCCCAAAGAATAAAGAACGGTTCTGTATCCATGCACTTGTATACATGTCTAGTGTGTGTGCATACATATATATGAGCCTGTTTGTAGCGTGTGTACATGTCTAGTGTGTGTGCATACATATATGAGCCTGTTTGTAGCGTGTGTACATGTCTAGTGTGTGTGCATACATATATGAACCTGTTTGTAGCGTGTGTACATGTCTAGTGTGTGTGCATACATATATGAGCCTGTTTGTAGCGTGTATACATGTCTAGTGTGTGCATACATATATGAACATGTTTGTAGCGTGTATACATGTCTAGTGTGTATACACATATATGAGCCTGTTTGTAGCGTGTATACATGTCTAGTGTGTGTGCATACATATATGAGCCTGTTTGTAGCGTGTATGTGTATATATGTCTATTGTGTGTGTATACACATATAAACCTGTTTGTAGTGTGTGTATACACATATATGAACCTGTTTGTAGCGTGTATACATGTCTAGTGTGTGTATACACATATAAACGTGTTTTTGGCTGTTCCATATTACACCTGCCGCTAATTACCGTAATTTGGTGTGACCTAAATAATCCAGGTCACCGTCTAACCATCAACTAGCTATACTTGAAGTAAATCTAGGTCACGTCCAATTCCGTCTACTGGTGCGTCGATACGACGTTCCCATTATATGTATTTAACACTTCAGTCAGTCAGTCGTTTGACTTACTTATTGTTGTTTAACACTTTTTTATTTCAAAGAAATGAATCATCTCATGTTTGTGTGTGTGTGTGTGTTGTTTGGGGGGGGGGTTCATGTGCAGTAATAACCACATCACCTCACATCACGGCTAGTCTTTATTTGTGTGCGTTGTGGGTGCATTTAGCCTCGATTTCACTTGGTCCTATACTCCTAATGGTATGAGTTGATTGAGCTGATCATGAAACGAGTACAAGTTCACGGTGTTGTATTCTGCTAACGTCACCCACAACCTGTAAACTGGAGCTAACTCCTGCGCGTTCCCCTACCCCCCCCCCCCTAACCCGGGCCCCGGTATTAGGACGACAACCTACCGTTTAGTCACTTGCTGTCATTTATTTAATAATTCTCAGCCCATGACCTCGGATGACCTGGACCAAACCGCGGTGGTGTTCTACGGTTTGCGACCTAAATATTTTAACCAACGAGCTGACCACAGCAGGGGGTGGGTTTAGTTAGAGCTGACCACACGCAAGATGCTGTGGATTTAGGTCAGTCATTAGTCATCAGTTGGGTGTTGGTTTGAATCCTGCAGAAAACACACACACACACACAAAAGGATACAATTCTTATGTGCAGATGGTCACTTTATTTTTGACTAACATTTGGCTTGTTTAAAACATTTTACGTCCAACACACAACGCTTGATACAGTTCACTTTGTCCATATTTGAAAAATAAAAAGCGCACAAAAGAACATTTTGAACGCGTCTGCTTGTCACTAGTCACGTGTCAATTGAATACATCTCCCGTCCAACCCTTTTCAACCCCCCCCCCCCCATTACGATTTAAAATCTCAGCTACCCAAAACTGGTTATGATTTATTTTCATTTTTTTAAATAAATTCTGCAGCGAACATTTTTTTAATAAAAAGTGTAATTGAGGCCATCGATCCGCCCCTGTGAAAACATACATATACAGTGGATTCCGCTTAATTGGGGCACCGCTTAATTGAGACAGCCGCTTAATTGGGACAAAAAGCCTCGGTCCCGATGTGTCCCAATTAAGCGGAATCGACTGTAATTATAACAAATCAGTGGTAACTCTTCAAGAGTCTTGGATGATTTCTGTATACAATTATTAGCTTGTGTGTGTGTGTGTGTGTGCAGTTGAACTCAAGTTTTCTCTAAATATTACTTCATACTAAAAGTGTAGGTTGTGAATTGTTTAAATGTAACCCGAATAATGAAACACAAAGAGAAAACACATTCAGCACCGTCATTTTCATTTTGACATACTAGTATTAGATTTATATCGAGAGGTTGGGAGAAATAAAAAAAAAAAATTACTGAAGGTTTTTTAAGGAAACAAACACGAAATTGGGAATAAAAATTGTTTCGATACATCCGGCCAGTTGATGTTTTTTATCTGGCTATTGTCACACCCCCCCCCCCCTTTTCCTAGCAGAAGTTAAGGTGCTTCCATCAGTCCAGTGAGTCATACAGCAGCCTTGTTGTCTGCACTGGCTTTGAGTTTAGACGTTTTCAGTTCACTGACCTGCATAGTTAGCACAAGGCAATGTTTATTTCACTTATTCTCTCACCCAAACGGCTGGTATCTCTATTCCCATCTATTGCCCACTTGTGCATTTATATTTGTGTTGGTGAGAGCGGCCATGTCCTAACTTACACCACGCAACAAAAAAAAACAACAACACAAGGAGCCATTGTCTCTGAAAGACAAAACACAGGGGCCTGGCTGCTTGTATACACGCGAAACGGGGTCAGCTGGGAGGAAAATAGGTCACCCCGTGACCCATTTCCAGCCGAAACGGATCAATACCTAGATAAAAAGTGTCTTATCTGTAACATCCGAGAAGGTTTAGATTTTACTTCTGTGTTATTCACAAACTTGAATAGACAATTGTGAGGGCGTACGGTGTGAACCTCATTAAGTATCATTATAAATGTATCAATATTGTACAAGTGGGGGGGGGGGGGGGATTTTTTTTTCATGCACCAACTTGGCACGTTGAACTTGAAATTTTTTAGTGCACCCTTGTATGCCAGGTTGTTTTTTTTTTGTTGTGTATGCCTTCCGAGTAAGTTTTTTTTTTTTTTAATATATAATATATATTTATGTATTTTTTGGCCCTGTTATTATTTTATTGTTGTTTGGGAGGGGGGGGGGGAAGCAGTAATTTGACTTGGCTGTCAGTGTGCGCCTACTCATCAGCAACTCCTCCTTCCCCCCCCCCCCCCAGGGCCAAGGTGGCGGTCTTGAAAAGGGCAGTGAGGGAGGGAGTGGTGGGGGGGGGGCTTTTAAAATGCATCCTTCAATTTGAGATTGGCGTGCTTATTAACTTGAACGTGGGATAACCCAATGATGATTATATTGTGCGAGAGATAACCCAATGATGATAACAATATTTTGTGAGGCTGCTCTAATGACTGTCTGTAAGACGTGTGTATACTTATGCTCCCCTTCCCCCGTCCTCTGCAGTACTCCCCAGTTGTCTCTCTCTCTCACCCCCCCCCCCCACCCCTATCTAGTGCTTCGAACAGTGATGTCCAGGGACAGATCACACCCTTCCACAAAATTCCCGGCACCAATTATTTCATCTGGTAAGGACGGATGAGATAAGCCCACCACACACACACACACACACACGCACTTTTCAGTTGCATTTTGCCCGCCCCCTCATACCACCCCCATCCCCCCTCCCCCCCCCCTTACGAAACCAGCCATGCCTGACGCCCCAACTGTTTCCACTTGTCAGATGATAGTGCGTACATTAAAAATTGGCACATTGTGCGCCCCCCCCCCCTACACTCGCCAGGCGGGGGAAGAGGCCCAGTTGTTCTTTGTTGTCAGATATAAAGCGACTTCATAAACGTATGCGCATGTGCCCACATTCACACACACACATCCATCCATTGTTCTTCTTTTGTTTGTTTTGTTGTTGTTGTTTTTTTTTAAATGGACAACACGTAAATGAAAACAATCAGTTTACCTTTTACAGCAGGTGTTTCCGCGTTGAATGGCCACCACCCCCCGGGGGCGGCGGGGGGGGGGGGAAGAAGGGGGGGGGTAAAGCGAGCTTGTGTGTTTCTCATTCTAAAACTTTGGGCGGAAGGGGATAACGTGTTTGATATATAAATATTAATTGAATCCTTTATTTAAATCAAGTCCAAACTTTATATTGCTCTCACTATGACAGAAGAAACTTAAGGAATCTATTTGCTTAAGAAATCTATTTGCTCAAGTTGGGCCGTCATGACGCATTGGGCCCCCTGGGGAGCCGGGGGGGGGGGTGGGAGCTCACGAATAAAAGGGTGTTAAGCCTTTTTTTTCCTTTCACTTCATACTTGAGATAGTCGTACGGGCTCCAACACGGTGGTTAGCCCCCCCCCCCCAACCACCCCCACCCACCCTCCATCCCCTCCCCTAGGGTTGGGAGCAGAATGATGTTGAGACGGGCCTGGACAGACAAGTCAGTTTTTTTCCAATACAAGACGGGGGTCGATAGTGTTGTTATTATTGCTGTTTGTTTTTGTTTTGTTCCTTCTGTTGCTCTTTGTTTTGGTTTAATTCTACTTTGTGTGTGTGTGTACCACGGCCAATGATCTGTTTGCCCTGTCGTCCACTGTTGAATCCTTAACCCGGTGTCCACAGTTTTGTTGTCACGGAACTCATGCAGTCCGACCTCCACAAGATCATCGTGTCGCCCCAACCGCTGACGTCCGACCACGTCAAAGTCTTTCTCTACCAAATACTCAGAGGTAAGTCACGTGACAAGTGGATCTCTGACGTGTGTGTGTGTGTGTGTGTGATCTTGTGACGTCATGCAGCCCAGAGCGAGGCAGCCGCCATACAAAAAAGCCATTACAAATTTAGTTGATTATGCAAAGCTAACTAAATTATTGCCGGTAGATGATGCAGACTTTCAAGCCGGGCTAGATGTATGATTGGTAAATTAGATTTATGCTACGATTGGACAATTTCCTTTTTTTTTTTGGGCCAGTTATTTCACAACTAGTGGAAAAGCCTGCTGAAGCTGGCTGAACGAAACCCGACAGAAGGGATAACAAAGAAATATACGAAATACTGCAATAGAAAAGAACATGTGGCCTTTATTGCCATGAACAGAATACGATATGAACAGAAAGAACGAAGAAATGTATGAAATACTGCAATAGAATAGAACATGTGGCCTTTATTGCCATGAACAGAATACGATATGAACAGAAATAACAGAGATGTACGAAATACTGCAATAGAAAAAGAACATTTATCCGGACCTTTAGCCTGAGGGAGAGACACGGTTACACTTACACGCATACGAAGGGCGATTAACCTAAGTGTTAGATTTTGCCCCCCCCCCTCCGTCCTTCTCTCCCTCTAGTCATAAAATGAAAATCGTTTAAAAAAAAAAGAGTCATATATAGGAATTTTTTTGTTCAATTATATTTCGATGTTAAAAAATAAATAAATTATTACACTATTCAAAAAGGGTTAAGAAAAATTTTAATGAACAGCAATGATAAACGTGGATGGTGCAGTTTTTGATTTTGAATATTTTTAGATATCAGGTGGAACTTGTGTCGACGGAATTACCACGCTAAGCCCGTATGCACCACGCTAAGCCCGTGTGCACGTGCACATTGATGTGCACCAGTGGGTCGCGAGCTGATTGGTAGAAATCGCCGAAGATTATTTTAAAAAAAAAAAGGACTTGTTATAAAATTCAATTAATTTTTTTTTTTTTTTTCTTTTGCTTTTATCCTTTCAATCCTTCCAGTGAGTTAAAAAATACATGGATTTAGACTAATGTGTACACAGGACATGAATGTTTATTGCGTGTACACAGGACATGAATGTGTTGTGTGTACACGGGACGTGAATGTGTTGTGTGTACACAGGACGCGAACGTGTTGTGTGTACACAGGACGTGAATGTAATGTGTGTGTGCATAGGACGTGAATGTGTTGTGTGTACACAGGACGTGAATGTATTGTGTGTATTTATGTAAGCTGTTTTTTTTTCCCGGGGAGTATAATGTATTGACGTGTGCTGTGTCTCTGTGCAGGATTGAAGTACCTCCACTCTGCACGTGTATTACATCGCGATATCAAGCCGGGCAATCTCTTGGTGAACAGCAACTGTTGTCTGAAGGTGAGTTACAACTGTTTGTCTGTTTGTTTGTGTCCTCTTACCTAAACCCTCACCCCCACCCGTCGCCCCACCCACCTTCGTGATGTGTGACGCTTTGTCTATGTTGTGCCCCGTGTCATATAGTTCATTTACGTGATGGTTTGTGTTTACCTTGTGGATGTTTGTTTACACTATGATGTGTGACACTTTGTCTTTATGTTGGACGCTGTGTCATATAGTTTCTTCACATTATGGTTTTTGTTTACATTGTGATGTTTTCACAACCGTTACCTTGGTCCATACTCCTCTTTGTGTGCAGCTTTGTCTCACGTTCGCCTGTTGGGGATGTTTTAGTGACCTGTATGAAGTTTGAGCCCACCTTGTGTTCTTTATACTCTCCACACATCTTGTTGTGTGACATACTTATCGCGTGGCGCTCTGCGTGACACACTTATTGCGTGGCGCATTGCGTGACACACTTATTGCGTGGCGCATTGCGTGACACACTTATTGCGTGGCGCATTGCGTGACACACTTGTTGCGTGGCGCTTTGCGTGACACACTTATTGCGTGGTGCTCTGCGTGACACACTTATTGCGTGGCGCTCTGCGTGACACACTTATTGCGTGGCGCTCTGCGTGACACACTTATTGCGTGGCGCTTTGCGTGACACACTTATCATTTGGCGGTTTGTTGGCACACTTATCGTCTTGCACTTTGTCTCACGTTGTTTCTCGTATTTTTACCTGCCGTTGCCTGGAGTTGCCCCCCTTCCCAGCTCCATTTCTTGTGTCCATCCTGTGTGTTTGTCAGTATTTTGTATAGAAGAGCGGATTGTTAATGCTGATAACTGCCATTCTTTTCTAAAAAAAAAAAAATTTCCACAGATCTGTGACTTTGGCCTGGCACGTATAATGGAGCCCGACGAGAACATCGCCATGACACAGGAAGTGGTCACCCAGTACTACCGGGCCCCGGAGATCCTCATGGGCGCCGTCCACTACACGTCCGCGGTGGACATCTGGTCAGTTGGGTGCATATTCGCAGAGTTGCTCAGCCGCAGGATTCTGTTCCAGGCTTCGGCCCCTGTACAGCAGGTCAGTAGTGCTTCGTCAAGTCATTGATCCTGACTTATGACCTTTAACCTAAATTCCCCTTCTTCAGTACAAACTCCATAACCCAGTTAATCGAGAGAGATTAAAAAATAAAACCACAACATTTATCAGTGGTCTTCAAACAGATCTCCCCCCCCCCCCCGCCTCAAACAGTTCCATGGGTTTCCCCCGAGCAACAATGTCTCTAAAAGTACTTTACTATAGGGCTCTGCTGGTCGCTAACAACACCACTCAAAATTACCACTATATTGTACTAGCTGTACCCTGCAAAACCTTTGCATAGAGTTATATCCCCTTAGGCTTGATCGGTAGGCTAGGTTATTTTTGGTTTCGGGGAGATCCGATTTTTTTCATGATTGCATTTTAAACTGGAATACTGTTGTATTAACTCTTTATACTTTCGATTTAATCCAGAACCTAAAATGGCTATTATTTATATTAGATACCAAGAGTCCAAGCTTCATGGGCAGTATGCAATCTTGTAGATCTTCTTCATGGGGGGTTAAACAAAATGTTTTGAGAACTGGCTGTATTAGATAACCTTCCGATATGTGTCAGTGCAGTGCAGATAAGGCTTCGGTCATATTTCCCCAAAGCCTTGTGTTTTGTTTTGTTTTGTTTGGATGTGTGTGACAGTCCCCGCCAACATGTATGGATGGCATGGTTGG
>JAGDYQ010000068.1:4515090-4560090 GCA_021962125.1 Bulinus truncatus | reverse complement strand
CCCCACCCCACCCATCCACTCTTTCTGATTTCCATCCAATCTGTTTCCTTCCCCCCCCCCACTCACCCTCTGTCCCAGTTCCAACATAGCATTTCTTTGTCAGGCACCAAGGCTCTGGCAGGTCATTGATTTTTCCCCCTCCCCCTTCTCTTTGGATCATCATTTTTTTTTCTGTGTGCCTTCCAGGCTTCCTTTCTCTTCTCAGGTTTTTTTTTCTTTTTGCAGTCAATCAAAAAATTGTATCAATTAGTCTAGTAGACTGTCCTGGCAATGTTTCCTTGTATCAATTGGTCTAGTAGACTGACACGGCAATGTTTCCTTGTATCAATTAGTCTAGTAGACTGTCCCGGCAATGTTTCCTTTTTTTTAAATTTGTTTTCTTTTTGTTTGTCAAATTTCTGTGTTTATAATGAATGATGGTCTATATGTTCTGTGCTCATTATGAATGATGGTCTACATGTTCTGTGTTTATAATGAATGATGGTCTACATGTTCTGTGTTTATAATGAATGATGGTCTACATGTTCTGTGTTTATAATGAATGATGGTCTACATGTTCTGTGTTTATAATGACTGATGGTCTACATGTTCTGTGTTTATAATGAATGATGGTCTACATGTTCTGTGTTAATAATGAATGATGGTCTACATGTTCTGTGTTTATGATGAATGATGGTCTACATGTTCTGTGTTTATAATGAATGATGGTCTACATGTTCTGTGTTTATAATGAATGATGGTCTACATGTTCTGTGTTTATAATGAATGATGGTCTACATGTTCTGTGTTTATAATGAATGATGGTCTACATGTTCTCTGTTTATAATGAATGATGATCTACATGTTCTGTGCTTATAATTAGGGCTGTACCGGATTGTAAATTTTAGATCCTACAGGAATCGGAACCGGAATCGGATTTAATATTTGAATCCTGCCGGAATCGGAACAGGAACCGGATTTTACCAAGTTAAATAGTAACTCCTCCGAACGAAGTAGCAAGTTCTCGCCTAACATAAAAAGATATAAGAATGAAAAATGGAATACAAATTTAATTTTTAAGTTCTAGATAGCAAAAAAACAGTATTAGCCATTTAGATCTTGAAGAATGTGACTAAAACCCCTTCCCCAATCTTGAGTTAAGAAAGATAACTCTGTCAAAATAACAGGTTCTTTGTTTTAAAAAAAATATTTTAATAAAGCTGTATCTAATTTATCTTGATTTCTATTACAATCAAACAAAGAAATGGGTAACATATCTTAGAAAGTATAATAAACATGTTTATTAATAAATGAATTCCATATATATATATGTATATATATATATATATATATATATATATATACTGTGGCACCACCCGATAGATCATTTTTCTTTAGTTTTCCATAGTGACGTCACGTTGTTATTTCATTCATACTTTCCCTTAAATCATTATCTGACTATTTCCCATAAAACGCAAATTAAAATGCATTTCAAATCTAAATCAATATCACTTTAATGTTCAATTAAAAATGTATCTTCAAGTTATTTATCTAAATATGCGAGGAATTTTATCCAAATCGTGACAAAATCCACTTAATCAAAAAATTTGCAGAAAAATAAATTATTGACCTATTTTTAAACTGTAAACACCCAAAATAGATCGTTGTCTGCTCTAAAAGAAGTTAAACTTTTATAGCTAAATATAGTATAAAGAAAACACGGAATCAAAAGTAGCGGAAGTTAAGGTGTCGTATTACTACTAGACTAAATACGATTCAAATCTTCCTTTTTAACATATTTTTACTTACATACAGAACTAAAAGCGATCGACGTTATTGTAGGCCTAGTTTAAAAAAAGCAAAGGAAGTTGTTGTTTTAATTTAATTATATAGCGCTAAATATTTCAAAATTATGTTGCGCTAAAAAAAATTTCTTACAAATTTTAAACAACAAAGAAATCTGGCTTAAATCCGGCACATTTTAACCGGAATCCGGCTTAACAGGAACCGGAATCGGATTCTGGTACAGCCCTACTTATAATGAATGATGGTCTACATGTTCTGTGTTCATAATGAATGATGGTCTGGTTTTGGTCCATTTATGAACATTGACATTTTTCAATGACTGATAGAACTTTTATCAGTTAAAAAAAAAAGAATCTGACCTTGATGCTTTAACCTGATATTGGTAATGTATGCACATCAATGTTCTGAATTGTTTTGTTCTCGGCCTGTTTAACTCTATCAAGTCTCTTATCAAAATATAGTTTGTCTCTGGCTACTAGATTGTCTGCATGTTAGCACCATATTGATAAAAGTTTTGGGCAGTCTCTTCATTCTCAAAGAAGACCTCCATTTACTATAGAAGTGCTACATTCAATATAGAAGTGCTACATTCAATATAGAAGTGCTACATTCAATATAGAAGTGCTACATTCAATATAGAAGTGCTACATTCAATATAGAAGTGCTACCTTCTGTATTTACTTGCTATATTCACAATACAATTGTTAGTTAGTTCCCTTAGCCCTTAACTGCTGTCTGGACAGACCAGGTTCCTGTAGCAACAGCATATTTACATTCACTGATAAAGACTACATTTACTACATATTAAATGCATGCACTATTTAATTCAAACATTCACTAGAAAAAATCACTAAATTATCTATACATTCTCTTCATATTTGCCACGTTCACTATATATTTCTACATTCTTGGCTTCTTTATGAGACTGCTGGAACTTCATTGCTCAAATTTGAAGGTGAAATGTTTATTTTTTCATAAAGTAATCAGTGCTGTTTTTTGTTGGACATATTGTTCAAACCCTATTTAAGCACTTAAGTACAACCACGCTTAAAAAAGTATGTAAACAGCGCAATGGCATTCAGCTGTCCATTTGTTATAATCATTTGAATGTTACGCTAACTGGATGAGCTCCTTTTTTTGTGGAGAGAAGGACCTCTGTGGAGAGAAGGACCTCTGTGGAGAGAGGACCTCTGTGGAGAGAAGGACCTCTGTGGAGAGAGGACCAATGTGGAGAGAGGACCTCTGTGGAGAGAAGGACCTCTGTGGAGAGAGGACCTATGTGGAGTGAGGACCTCTGTGGAGAGAAGGACCTCTGCCATAACTTTCAGTCATATATAGAATTGAGAGGCCTTTCTCAACTACACATCCTTCCATTTCCTGTTTGCAAGACCTTCACCGAGTGATCTTTGGGTGGCTTTACCTTTCTCTGGCCTTGGGGTGGGGGGTGGGGGTATCCATTGCAGGGCCTTTTTTGTGATATCTTCTAATGGCTGCCTGAGACAATGGCGTCTAAAACTCCCATTTTCTTCTTGATATTTGTGCAGTACTGTACATGGATTTCAATTAATTTTTTTTTTTAATATAATGTTGATAATAATGAACGTTTGTGTCTTGGCTTACAGCTGGATAGGATCACTGAGGTGCTGGGAACTCCATCTTTTGAAGACATGCCAACTGCTTGCCAAGGAGCCAGAGATTACATTCGTTCACGACCGCACAAGCCGGCTGCCCTGAACCAGTTCTACTCGCTGTCTGAGCAGGCCACTCATGAAGCAGTCCATCTACTATGTAGGATGTTAGTATTGAACCCAGTGAGTATCACGTTAATTAAGCAGGTTGTAGTTTGCATACACAATAGTAGCATTTAATTGTCATATTTAATTAAATGTAAATAATCAAAGGCTGAGCACTTACGAGGGCACAGAGTACAGCATGCTGCGCTGGTTAGCAGAGATGGGGGTGCTTGGTAGTTTTTTTACCTGTACATTTTTCTTGCACCATGGGTACTTGTACATGTACTTGCATAGTCAGTACTTGGAACATCTCAGCTCTTTAGGCGTGCAACATGAATACATAGGGTCAAAAAATAAAATGTTTTGATGGGGAGCTGCTCTACATTAAAAATGAATCATCTGCGCATGCTTGCCCCATGATATTCATGATTGAATAGATTGAATATTGATTATTTTCATCTCTGTTTTGTGCTGTGCTGCCAACCATTTTTAAAGTTATTCACCCACCCTAGGGATTCAACTATATTTATTATAAATACAAACAGTGGTGGATTCATTGATGTGTATATTATATTAATATCACCTGTATGTTGTGTTTTCAGAACAAGAGAATAACAGCAGCAGATGCCTTGACCCATCCTTACCTTGACGAGGGTCGCCTGAGATTTCATTCTTGCATGTGTACATGCTGTACACCAGGTACTCAGGGACGTAACTTTTGTGGTGACCTCGAGCCCGAATGTCCACTTCCATTTGATTACAGTTTTGAAAAGTCATTAACAACTGTTGGCAGGGTGAAAGGTAAAAAAAAAAATTGTGTGCGATATTTGATTTTGCTCGTTTCATTTATCTTCGATTATAAACACGTTAAAAAAAATTTTTTTTTGATAAGTTTTTTATGTTATATTTTTGTTGGATAGGTTTCTATATTGTTGTTGTTGTTTTTTTGTAATCTGTCTAAGGCTTGTTGAAATGTATCTTTTTTTTTTTTAATTTTTCCATTTCTTAGAAAAACTTTACAAATTCATTCAAGACCATCAGCATCGCAGCACAAATAAACTGCCTCTGTGCCTGAACCCTCATGCTGCAGCATTAGCCAAAATACAAAGGTATATTGTTTGTTTGTTTTTTTTAATGTACCACTTCTTTATATATTTTTTTTTATATCATTTCTAAACTTGTCAAATAAAAAGCACTTTGGAGAAGGGTTGGCATCTTTTGCTTGTGTCTTGCTAGGGGGGGGGGGGATGGGGTCTTATTTATTTTTCTAATCATCTCTTTCTCTATTGAAACTAAAAAACATCACTTACAAAATTTTTTAAAAAAAAAAAAAAGGAAAATGTTTGAATTCTCCATTTTTCTGCATCTTTAGATTATTAACTTGTTTAACACTGCCCTACATCCTGTGAGTGATTAATTTTTAAAGTAGTTAACAGCTTAAGAAAAATCTGGACACAAGAGCTCAAATTAAGTTAAAATTAGCTGGAAAAAAAAAACAACTTAGAAAGTGGAATTTTACGAGGGGAACAATGAAAAAAAAAGAATTTTTCTTAAAACTGTTTTATTATTTGAAGAATATGAGCTAATCTCTTTGAACTAGAAAGTATTTATTAATTGAAGGATATGAGCTAACCTCTTTGATATAGAAAGTATTTCATTGAAGCTAAATTCAACCAGATAGGTCTTTTATAATTTATTTCAGCGTGGAATAATTATTATTTTTTTTTATAATTTTATAATCTAGATAGAATTTTCCTAATACCTAACAATTAGTATGCTGTAATATTTTCATTCTTCAATAAAATAGCTTGTGTCCACCTTCCTTCCATAACACTGTGCATCTTTCTCCCTATGTTTGTTTGTTTTGATAAATGCATACATATTTTATCAGTTAATTTTTTTTTTTTTTACATATAACTTACAATGGCATAACTTTTTCAAAGTCTAATTCAAATTTCAGTTAATTCAATGAGTTACTGTTCTTTGTAACCAGAATCAAAATGATTTCTTTATTCTTTAAATATTTCCCGACTGTTTACGAACAATCTTATAATAACAGATTCTTGGCTGTATCTGTGTGCGGAATATTTTTTTTTTAATGCGTGGGAATGCTTTTGCCACATTTTGCCTCCCTTGATTACCCTGAAATTTCAGCTCTACTGGCCTTTACTCTCTAACTTGATTTTCTAATAAAAAAGACTTTTTATTTTTTGATATTTTCGCAAACATTTAACATTCACATCCATTAAAAAACACTATTCAAACTCATGGTGTTCAGTGTGACTTTTTTTTTGTTTTTTTACATGTTAATGAAATTTTGTAAATTGTTATCAGTAAAGTTTTCCATTTTCAAAGTTTTTTTTTTTTCAAAAGCACTTTTATCATTTGAATTTTTTTTTTCGTTCTTATCCTTGTTGTGGATTGTTTTTCTTTTACCCTTTCAAAACATTTTTTTTAATGGCACAATTTTGTATTGGTATTATCTGTCAATGGAATGAGAGTTAAAGTTAAAAATGTAAAAATAAAAAAAAATAAAGAAAAAAAAACGACATTGATTGTTTGATTTATTGGGCCTTTAAAATTTTCATTTCTTAGTCAAAGAGTAAAATTTTCATTGTAGATATGTATTAAAGTTTAAATAAAATGATTGGTCGAAACCCCCTGCACCTTCCTAACATGATAAATTAAAGGGCTGTCAGTTTCACCCTCCTGTATCTGTATTCCAGTGTTGTGAAGGGAGGCAAATCATGGCAGATGCATTCTCAGGTGTCTACCAACAACCTCAGCCAGCGGTCTACTTTACCACCGTATGCAGCTGTTTGAACGGCACCTTCTCTATAGTACTGTACTATTTGTGTTTTAATGTAGTCTTAATTTTTGTTCATAAAAATTGACCAAAAACAATTTTCTTAACTTTGAGTAGGAAAATCTGCATTAACTTTTGTATTTTTAAATATATATACACCGGCTAGTGTCATAAAATTTACGAATCAAAGTGGTGAAACGGGGCTCAAGACAAAGTTGTCTTTATGGCTACATTCTACACATTACATAACAATTTTCTCACGCTTTAAATAATTAAGTTTTTTCTCATCCACCCTGTAAATTTTCTTTTTAACTTATAATTTTATTCCCACTGACCATAGAAAATATATAAACCTTCAATATAACAGTTTTTTTCTTTTTTAGACACTAGCTGTCTATGGTTTATAGTTGATCATTGGATAAATACTAACTTACTAAAATAACCCAATGAAACAATTTTGACATTGTTTGTGTGTGAAATATATATATAAATATAAATATATATATAATACATCAAAGGTTTATGAGCATTTGAAACCTAGTCATAGTTTACCAATAGAAAAAAAAGACCAAATTTGAATTAGCATAATTTCTAATTTATTTTTTTTTTGTTTCCTGTACAGTGCAAGAGTGGCGTCTGGTGCTGAACTACCACCCTCCCCTCATCAATGGACATAGTAGGCATGGATTATTGTAAATAGCAAAAAGATGGATGGCAGATCCTTATATTCAAAATGTCTCAAACGCAAGACACTTTAATGTCCAGGAGGACCTTTGTGAGGCCTGGATTATATTAATGACACCCACGGCTGTTTTTTTTTTTTTTTCCAAGGATTTTATAATTATAGCATTAGCCAGCTCACGGTTAGAAGTCTCGCTGAATATTTGTTTTTACACATGTATAGATAAAAGACCAATGCTGAAGTGAAATGATCGAAGGTCAACGTGCAACATAACAGTCTAAGCAGCATTAATTTGAAAAAGAAAAAAAAATTGTTGACCATATGAGCTTACTTGGCTCGTTCTAAAGCCACAACACAACAGTTGCTCCCCTGTTCATGCTCCTTTTTATCACAGATAAATTGCTGGAACCAACTGTTTCTGCCATCCATAAAAACAACTGTAAATAGATTTTGATATAGAGAAATATTAAAAGGAAGTGCAAGAGGAGTGACATTCTGATTTAATTCCACGACCAGTAAAACAAAAACAAAGGCAGCCACACTTGATGTCTCATTTTTATAAACATAATAAACAGGACCAAATCTATGCCGGATATTTTTTTCGTCTTCATCGTCCACCATCATATTGATCTTATCATCTTGCATCAACATGATTGTCTTGCTTCTACGTTTTAAAAAAATAACAATAATAAAAAAAAGTTGCATTTAGAAACAACTGATTAGACCTTGGGATGTGGGTGAAAAAATTTGCAGCCTTAAAATGTTTTTGTCACAGGCAACATTTTCCTCAAAAGTTTTTTCCAACTGGATTAAATTTATATCTGTGTTAAAACTTTAAATAAGTTAATGGTGAAGCCATGTTTTTTTTATTACCTCACCAAGTACAGATGCTCTTTGTCCAAAGTCCTTAAAACTCTTGTAACAAGGTCTGCGTCTGTTGCCTTAAGTTGTGCAGTGAAATCATCTAGGTAGGCGTCAGGTCGAACCATCTCAGTTGTCAGTAATCTATTGTTAAGTTTTTCAGTGAAAAACTTTTTTTAAAAAATCATTTGTAGCATATTGAATAAATATTTAACAGTAAATCAAGGATGTTTTACTGTTTCATATTTTTATATTTTTTATCATACAGAAGAATAATTTTTAGAATGCCTAAAGGCAATTTTTTTTTCTCATTGTCTATGTAAAGGTTTGACGCCTCATTCTTATTTTGTAAATGATCAAATGCTAGAATAATGTGAGAACATTGGGAGAGTCTGCAAAATTCTTGTGGCTAATCCAATTTTTTTCCATCCATTGTCCACTCTGTGTTTGTCTCACTTGATGTCTTGGTGTCCTGACTTGATCAGTCATAACTTTCTGGTCATTTTTTTTTTTTTTTACTTTTATTTTTCTCTTGTATATCCTAGTGATAAGCAAGTGTGCTATATATAAATCATTCTTTGTACATGTTTTGCTGGTTTAAAAAAAAAAGAGTAAAAAATATGTTTTTGTAAAATTTTATGTGTACACACTTCAGTGAATTTTTAACTTTATTAGTGGGGGCATTTGGAAAACTCTTTTTAGGGTAATTGTTCAAATAAATTTAATCTTATATATTCAATGAGATGATTGCATCTGAAAAAAATGTTTTACTATGTAATTTTTAATGAATTTGTGCTGTTTTTTTAAAAATCAAATTGTCCTATCATTTCTTTAATATTCTTGGATAGTAAATTGTTAAAAAAAATGTTTCTGTTGTTATATTGTATTATTATTTTTTTTTTACTTTGTTAGTTCTTTGTTTTTGTTTTAGCTTTATCTTTTTTATGTCATCATCTAGTAAGTGTTACATCAGAAATATATATATATATATATATATATATGTTTATGGTATTTTATAAATGTATTTAAAAACTATATATTCAAAAAGGTAAGCAATCACTCATCTATATATTTATTTATTTCACCAGTCTCTACCCTAATCATTCATTGGTTTATATATTTTTATTTTTCTCTCATGTGCCCCCCCCCCCCCCAACTATTCAGTTCCAAGGTATTTTTCAAAAAAAAAAAGGTTTTTAGTGGTTTTTAGTGTTTGACGTGCGTTGTAAAATATTTTATGTACATTAAATGTGTTTTATTATCTATTTCTGATGAATTGAAAAATTCTCATGCATCATATAAATAATGTTTAAACAATCATTTTAGGAATAGGATAGGCTGAATTTTAAATAGTCAGCTGGTCCCTAGTCTGTTATATTTCTTCTGCCAGTATAACAACTGGTTCAATAGTCTGCTGATCAGTAGTCTGTTATGTTTCTTCTGCCAGTATAACAACTGGTTCAGTAGTCTGCTGATCAGTAGTCTGTTATATATTAGTGTATTATTATTATTTTAAAAAAAAAAAAAGCCAGAAAGACTTCATCTCGTTTCTCAATACCCGATCTTTTTGTTGAAAAAATAAATAAAGATGACAGTTCATTATCTACGCATCTAGTAGATGATGTCTGCCAGACAAACCCAAAAAACATCACACTCATTTTAGAACCCCTTTAAAACAAAGAAGAAAAAAATATATATATGTTTATCTATACATATATAAAGGTGACAAATCCAGATATGAAAATCTTTGTGAATAATTTCAGAATGGTGCTGTATTTTTTTTTTCAATTCCAGATTTTGATGATAAAATTTGTGTCAGTGTGTGTACGAGTGTTTGTATTATTCTTCATATAGTTCATAGGTATTGTTTATGAAATAATTAGGCTAAGAATTTTATTGCGATTTTTTTTTTTCAAAACTTGTGATGTCAAAGCTTGTAATTTTACCTTTGCATGTGAAGTGACACCTGATTTTTATTCAGTTGATATTTTTTATTTTTTCTATTGAATTAATGAATAGCACTGACATTTATTTGATTAATGGCAGGATTTTGTCCATTTCATACCTTGGACAAGAAATCACTCAGTTCTGCTGTTTATGACCAGTTCCTCCTCTCTCTCTCTCTCTCTGTTTAAAACAACTCTCAAAATGCTGCAAATGGCAAGGAAATTTAAAACTCAGCTGAAGTCACCCTCATGATCTTTGCATTAAGATCTTATTTCTGGTGTCAGTTTCCATTTTCTTTTAGTCTCTAACATGTTTAACATACTTATTCATATGCTTCTTATAATTTTGTTTGTTTGTTATATAAACGTATATTATTTTTTAATAAGCATGGATCATTGTTAAGGTTGTCAGTCAATGTCTGTTGTTTTGTCATCATCATCATCGTCTCGCTATGAATCATTTACTTTTATTGTCAGTTTTCGGCAGGGATAAACTATTCTCTTTTATATTCTTTTTTTTTTTTAAACTCTGACATGCTTTTATTTATTTAAAAAAAAATCCAGATAAAATTTGTGTTAAAAGTTCAACTGTTTTGGTCTCGGCTGTTAATAGGCTTCTTCCCTCACTGTAATGGAAGATAACTTTTAATAAGATTATTTTCTTTTATGCAGAATTTCCCTTTTGGTCCATTGATTTGGCAATTTCAATTTGAATAAAATTTCATAAAGATGTAAATTATTTGTTTGTTTAAAACTTTTCAATTTTTAGATTAACTGGTTAGTATATTTGTACTGAAAAAAAGAATGCGACAAATAAAATTATTATTATATGTTATATTTTGTTTGTATTTTTTTTTTTTTTTTGTAAATACTTTCTCTACTCATCATTTTTGAGTGATGGAGTCTCTTACATTGTATCACATTCTCCAACATTCTCTGTTGTATTACATTTCCTAATTCACTCACTTTGCTGTTTGATTTTAATTTTTGCATCATCTTTTTTTTTAATTATATATATAAGTTTGTAAAATAATGTACATAGCAAAATCACAGCAAAGATCAACACAAGAAATACCTCCTTGATCAATTCAGTTATCAGATGCTTTTATTTCCATCGTAAGTTTAATACTTAACCATTTATATATATATATATTTAAATATATATATTTATATATAAATTTATGAAAGAAGTATAAGTTTTTGAAAGCAATCAGACTAGTCAAAGTTTTTTTTTTCCCCACTCTGTTTATTGCAACATTGTGTATGTCTATGTATGCAACAAGATATGTTTCCAGTTGATAACATCTGCACTGAAACTAATGTCTTCTGTGATCAAGAATTAACGACCAAGTGTTTTGCTGGTATTTCTTTTCTTTTTTATACATGACAACGATTTGACATAATTTGATATGACACGTGTTTGTTATCTTAAATTTTTATTTCCAGTTACGCTTGTCCAGACATGAGATATTTTTATTTGTCCAAACGCACATTGTCATATGTCATATCATTTCATTTTTTTTTACTTGAATGATGTTCTTCTGAACTATTGATTCGTACCATCTTAAAGTGAACTGTTAAGGTTACCATCTCATAGAATAGACCAAGGATTATATGCATGTAAGATAAAATGCCATCTGTTTTCATCGGATCACTGTGATACAATGTTAGCAACAAAAAAAAAAATTTAAAATATAAATACAAAAACTGGTCATTACATTATAATTCAGCTTTTTTATTTTTTTTGGAATCTTTCATTACTGGTTAATGTACAGTAGCATGTAATAAAGTGACATTGTCTGCGCATTGAAGAGTCGGCTATTAAAATCTGTTTGCTAGTTGTTTTGAAAGGAGCTAAGTGGTAAGGTGCAGCAATTTTTTTTTTTTTTTTTTACTATTCCTTTTTTTTTGTACATATTCATTATCAACTTGTGTCTTTATTCTAAATCTTCTGGTGCTTGCCATTGATTTTGTTATGCTTTGATCTTTTTTTTTTTTTTTTTACCATTTCAGCAGAATAAATTACATTGTGTCAAACTTGAGCTGTGAAAGACAAATACCATTTGAAATGTTTTTTTTTTATTTACCTGGCCATTTAAAATTTTTAAATATGAAATAAAACTGAAGCTTTAACTTTTTTTTTTTGCTTGCCATAATGTGAGCTCCAGCATTGTACAGAGCCAATTCTAATGAGTGTGTATGTAGTCATTTTGTAGCATACATTGTCATTTCCACTGTACCTTATGTAAACTGTGTGTGTGTGTATTGCTTTGTGTACCATGTGCTTATAGAAGTACATAAAACAGCTTCCAAGTGAAGTATCATTTATTTCATTGTACAATTTTGTTGTGGTTTAAAAAAAAAAACGTAAAAAAACAACCCGCACCCTAATTGATATAGCAAGAGGAAAGAATAGTCAAATTTTGTCATTAATTTTACTTTGCTAATGTCAGCATGATTTGAATTAACCAGAGACTGCAGTCACTTCTCAAGGTGCAGTTTTTCTTTTCTTACAATGAACGCTCTTTGGAATTGTGTCTTTGGCTCTCTAAAACTTTTTTTTAAAAAGATAATGAAATAGTCAGAATTGTGAGTTTTTCCTAGTCTACCCTCAACTCTTCAGTACTGTACATTGTTCATTATGGTTTATGTACATCAGCACCATAGAAGTTTTAAAGAGGTCAAAAATAGACGTTTATGCAATTTTAAAAGGCCACCACTTGTAATGTGTCGACCTCTGTAAAGACAGATTGTGGAAATATTTGAATGTGGGAAAACAATGTACATAATGTAAACCCACATTATTTTTTTTTTTTGTGCAGTTACCTACAAGTTTTAGATTTAACAAACTGAAAAGCTTTCCACACATACACACACACATCCAAGTAAATCCATGCATTCTCATCATGCGAGAAATTTTCATATTTCCATCCTTCTGCTCTGCGGTGTCACGGGTGTCAGTTGCACCGTTAGATGATATATGTAAATAATGCATTTTATTTTAGTGCAAGTTCTGAACAAGTGCTATGTTGGGTTATGGTAAAGATTATTCTTGTTCTTGCCTTCTGATTTTTTTTTTATAGCTTTGTGTTGTTTTTTTAAAAGGCCTTTGGTAATTTTTTTTTTTTTTTTTGCAAAGAAGTCCTGTAAAATTGTGTGAAGTTGAAACAAAAAAACATTTAAATTCTAAAGTAGGACATTGACAGTGTATACAGATTTTTTTACATGACTTAGTTATATTATTGAACTATAAACTGGCAAACTATCGATATTATCTTGTTTTTTATTATTCAAACTTTGTATTTTGTCCATGAAGCAAAAAAAAAAAAAGGTTCAGCCTTTTAACTCTTGTGGCCCCAGAGTTTAAAATAAATCTCAATGTTTCCCTGCACAAGTTTTATTGTTTTGTGAGGATAGCTTAGTGGTGGGATGGATGGCCGACTGTCGACCTGAGAGTCCTGGGTTCGATCCTCGGTGAGAAACAGGGGAATTTTTCCCAGGTCAAATTTGTTCCAAAGTCGTCCCACAAGTCCACCCAGCTTTAAAATGGGTACCTACTGAAGTGGAAAGGCGACTAACCACACAATTCCTTCATATGTATGTAGGTTTAGAAGTAAGATGAATTCTACACTTCCATCTCTCCGATGGTCCGTTTGGGCTAAGGGAACTTTACTTTTTGGGATAGCTTAGTGCTGAAATGTTTAAGGAATATTAATGAAAAGTACTGCATTTAACTTTGAACAGAATTGAACTGAAAAAATAGAAAAGTAATTTAATACTTGTGGCATTGAAACTGAATCTCAGTTTGTTTAGTTGAGGCCGGTGACTCATAATTGTGAGCACAATGTTTTTATTTACAGCATGCCAAACTGTGTGACGGTCATTTATTTGTTCGGCTTTTGTATTTTTGGACAAATCAGCTCAGGGTTAGATCTGTCTCTGGCAACATCTCTTAAGTATTTATTATCATCCTATAATTATATCATCTGGTAGTACAACATGCATAGTAAATACCTGTGTATTTCATTATGTGTAGAGGAACATGGCTTTATAAATACCAATGCTAAATGCACAATTTATGTACTACATTTGTTTGTAAGTGAATGGGGGAAGTCCAACTGCATCTAGAGTGAAAATGGAATCATCTGACAAAAAAATTTAGTGAATGTTTACATGAAAAAATTGGCACTTGAGTGCTTGAGATTAATTTCATTCATAATTTCTTCATATTTGCTATAGGCCTAATTTATAGTCAAAAATATTTTCCTTCCTTTTTTTTTTTATTAAATAGATATTTATTTTAGATGGAAAAGTAAACAAAATAGTTGACACCAAATATAATTAATTTAAATGATTTTGTTACCTGATCAATTAGCATTTCATTTTACTACTTCTTTAACTGCAAGTAAGGTCACCTGCCTATATATTACACACAGGCAGTTGAGCACACATCCACTCAACAATGTATTAATGCTTTTTTTTTAATCTCAGGAACCTTCTTAAATATTTTTTTTGTCTATTTATAAATCTTTTTAGTTGTATGTTTTTTTTTTATTTTCTATATTTTATGTTTTGCTTATCTGTGTCTTCATGATCTTTTAATTGATATTTTATAATAACCAAGTACAAAATTTGTTTTGCTATGTATGTTTTTTTATTTTGTGTGGGGTGGGGGGGGGGGTCCCCTGTTCCCCCTCCATCCCCTCTCAATAGATGAGATTGAAAAATAATTTCTTATAATATATAAATATATTAATATAAATGTCTACCTGGAGAATGAGTAGGTGAATTCATTGAAAAAGTAAATCATGGAATATGATATAACATTCCTATCTTAATAAAAGACACTGATATCAATGTATGCCAACTGTAGTTTTGTATCATTTTCATTGAAGTTTTAAAAATCAGTTCTGGAAAAAAAAAAGTGTCTTTGAATGTGTTTATGATAGCTTTGTATTCCAATATTCACCAAAAATTTGATATAAAACTATCGTAATGAAGCACAAATGTAAACTATTCAACAGTTACAGTTTTTATTTTTGTGTTTACCATCACTATAAAAAACTGTTAACTCTTAGAATAAAAAATGACAATGTCCAAAGTAATAGAGTGGTGTTTCCTGTTACTATGACAACATCAAATGTTTTTCATCAATAACAAAAAGAGAAAGTTTGATTTTTTTTTTCTATAATTTTTTTTTTTTTTTAGATGTTAAAGATGAAGTATTTGAAATACTCTGTTTAATTTCCCTCCACCTGTAATCATATTATTTGTGTCACCATTTTAATGTATGTACAGTGTCACCTTGTATGGCATACCATTGTCATTGATGTTCATGACTGTAGTACTCAAGACATTGTCATGCAGTTTTCGCTTTGTGTCACCAAATTTGCTGAGAAATATTATTTCATATGTAGCTTTTTATTTTAATATGTATTTTTTTTCCTGCAAAATTCTGTAAGAAATAAAATTGAAATAAAAGGTTGTACAAATTTTAAAATACTTGTTGTTATTTCTGTTTTCAAAGAGATTATTATATTTAAAGTAACTGTAACTTGACTGGATGTTCGCTACTAATTTAGTGAAAGACACCAGAAATAATACAAATATGGTTGTCTTAATGCATTGGCGATCGACTGCTAACCCAGCTTACAGAATGGACACCCGACATTAGTTTGGGACAGTCAATTGCGATTGGGCATTGTAGCAGCCACACAATTCCGTGTCTACTAAACAGATAGTGGGACAGATGGACATGTGGTAAAGCGCTCGACTGTCGACATGAGGTTCCCTGGTTCGATCTCCATTGATGACCAATTGATATTTCAGGTCAAGGTTAACCACCCTGCTATATCTCCCGTGATGCATCCGAGGCCATTACACTATCGGCTATGGTGGGGGATGAAAGAAGGGAACAATTAAACCGTCCCATTTAGTGGTTTATAGGATTTAAGAGATTTCATCACATCCTTACAGTGACTTCACACACACACTCACACACACACACAAATATTGAAACAGAGGAAGACAGCTTCATATAACCCCGGTCGTCTGCGCATGCTTTATAAGTGAAACTAATGCGACTCCGGTCACTTGTGTCTGTTACGACAGGGGCGTGCTGGGAATATGATCAAAGGGGGGCCCTTGGTATGTGTACGTCATAGGTAGAGATGGTAGAGGACTATTGGTGACCCGAGGGCAGAAAGAAACTATTAGGCCTATTTAAATAGATACATGGATACAAGTCCAGATGATGGACAGCTAATGGATACGAGTACAGATAATGAATACTAGTACAAATAATAGATACTAGTACAGCTACTAAAGTCGATTTTTTAGTGGGGTGCCAAGGGGTGATCCCTGTGCGACCGCCATCAAAATCCGCCTATGATTATAGGATAAAGAGATAAATGTAATATTCCCCACAGGACCAGCCGATAGATGCCCCCACCCGCCAGCCCATCTACCCAGTATCTAATGCACACATTTCATTGGTGTGAGAGGTTATTATCGGTTCACAAGATAATTACTTCAAAGAGAATATCACAGAAGTGAGAAAAAATGATTTTTCCAAGTGAAAAAAATATATATTATGACTCATTCATTTAATTTAACCAGGTCAATAATTAAGTGTTTTGCCAGTCAAACTTTTTCAATTTATTTTATATTTTTCAGAACTGTTTATTTGAGTTCTGATTGATTGATTTATTTTTCATAACAAAATTAACGAAATTTTTTTTTTGAAGAAATCATTCTAGTCACTGGAAATGATGTGCCAGAATATATTGGTCAAAGACTTAAAACTTTATATTCTAATAAATCTCACGTCTATCTGCATATGTATGCCACCTACATATTTAAATTGCCAACACAGAAAAAATTTATTAACTTTTTAATAAAACACAAATTAGATTAAACTGGCAATAAACTGAGGCCGTCATATAACATTTTTCTTCTTACAGACCTAGTTGGCTGATAAAACATCCTATAATATTTTTCTACATACAGACCTAGTTGTCTGATAAAACATCATACAACATTTTTCTACATAAGACCTAGTTGGCTGATAAACTGAGATAAAATTTTCTACATTCATAGTTGGCTGATAAAACATCATATAATATTTTTCTACATACAGACCTAGTTGGCTGATAAACTGTGGCCAATATAATATTTTTCTACATACAGACCTAGTTGGCTGATAAACTGTGGCTAATATAATATTTTTCTACATACAGACCTAGTTGGCGGATAAACTGTGACCAATAATATTTTTATACATAACTAATTGGTTGATAAACTGTGGCGAATAATATTTTTATACATTCCTAGTTGGCTGATAAACTGTGGCCAATATAATATTTTTATACATTCCTAGTTGGCGGATAAACTGTGGCCAATATAATATTTTTCATTGAGACATATTAGGTTTATAAACTAGAAAACAAGTGCCTTTGAAAAAAAGTGTTACGATGGAAGGTTTGCAGGCATATTTTTCAATCAGAAGGTAACTTCCTCTCTAGTTCTGGGCCCGATCGGTAGCAATCGGTCTCATGCGGTCTTTCAAAACATCATGCCATTCGGTAAAAATTTAAATCTGATAAGAGATAACTAACTCAATCCGATGCTGGTACAAAATATTACAGGATGATGTCCCTTGGTTTGAATCTTTTTTTATCGGCTTCAACTTTACGAGAGTGCCATTCTGTATCCCGGGAAAACAAGCACAGAGGCGGCCCAGTAAACAGGGCTTAGGGCGAGAGTCATATACATGTATAAATAGTAGGACGGATGGCCCAGTGGCGTAGATGGCCGACTGTCCTGGGTTCGACCCTCGATGGGAATAGAAGGAATTTTCTCGTCTTAGTTGGTTTAAGTCCCAAAGAGGCCAAGCCCCCGAGCCCCAAAATCCCTATGTTCGGCACTGACATCTAAACTCAACGATGTGTCTAATGAATTTTACAGAAGGTATTGGAAGGCGTTGACCTAAATGTTTAAAGCGCAGCCCACTGCCCTTTCTCTGTCCAATCGGTGGCTACACTTTAACTTATAAATTATAAGATTATCACCACTAACAATTTCGCATTTATGTATAGTGTATTATTTATTATAATATAAAAAAAGGAAAGTATAAAATATAAACAAAATGAATGGCAGACTACCACGTGTAGTGCCTTTAACGGAGCGACATAAATGAAAGTGGTTTCTGAGTACGAACTTCCCGTTACGCGAAATAAGAGAGAAGCCCTAACAGAAATAACCCCAGTGGTCGCCGTGCCATGAAACACTACGACCGAAATTTTGGTTAGAGCTCGACCGTGCGACCCGGAGTGCAGCGGGAGCTCCCTCTATAAAATTAGTGTAGTGGAAACAACCAATCTAGACAGATCAAGCCGTATAAGATCATAGCGATCAATGTCAGACGTGTCTCCTGACACACGCTCCAACGAATTAGCAGAGTTGTCTGCTTATATAGAGACGTAAAATATATTTGTTTTTTTGTAGGCTAGGCTCATTGAATATGTTTCTAGTTTATATTTATTTTTAGACTGTTTAACATAACAATAGTAATACTAATTTTAGATTATGTACAAAATATGCTAAAAAATGTTTTTATTACTAAAATTTAAAATACTTTACAAGTTTTACTTATTATTTTTAATACTATATTTTATTAAAACATTTAAGAAAATTAGTCTCCCTTGAATTACAAAGAGAGAGAATAAAGAAACAATAAAAATAAAATATTTTATACAAATAAAAAATGAAAGAATAATGAGGATTCCTTACTTATGATAACAAGGAATATTATTTTATTATTTCTAATAATTAATTCTAATATATGCTTTACAGTTATAAAATATCCCCCGTCCTCCCCAAAGAAAGACCTTGACATCGTATGACCCTCCCCCTTTTACTATGACGTCATGTGTGTTGACATATTTTCGCCATCTTGGATGTAACCGGAAAGAAAACATTAGAATAACAGTATCCGTGGATAAGATGAACTTAAGCTGTCAGTTAATTTTGTTTTAATTTTGAAACTCAAATGAACATTCACTATTTTTGCGATTAAAAGCCTAAAGGTAAATGTTGTACAGTTTATACTTTTTAATTTATGTACATTTGCATATTTCATATGTTTATAGAATGTACACTCCAGCCTGGTAGAATGACTTATTTAGGTTTTGTCTCTTGAACTGGAGAATGCTGTAGAAGAAAATTATTTATTTTGACTGACGGTTCTCTAATATTCCGATTTGCTGGAAATTAGTTTTTACATTTCTCTTTGAAATAACTAAAAAGTACTTTATTACCGACGAAAATGGCTGCCGTTTGATGTAACAGTGATGTAGTTACTGTAAAATCATCAATACTATGATTGATTTTGGACTGTTTTACTGTAGTACAGAGGTAAAGTATCAATAATATTATGATAATTATCTAAATAATTGGCCCTAAAAAAGATTTTATCACCATGCAGTTAGTAAGAGTGGTAATGGTAAGACCATATATAGGTCCATAAATTAGTCTTAAATAACAAAAGCAACCGTTCCCCATTTACTTTTTGATCAGTATAAATTAACAATAAAAACATATAATTGACTTTACACACAACATGATAGCACATTTACAGTTAGCTGATTTCTATGAATATTTTGAAATGTATTTAAATGTTACTTATCTTTAATAATGTAATATGAAATGATTATGTCTGACTTATCATAAAGGGTATTTCCGATAATACTATTGACTATAGTAAAAATAATCTTTTTTATTTTATTTTTTTAGAACTGGTACATTATCACATACAGTATTGATACATTCATGTTTATTTATAAATAGTAATAGGAATAAATAGCAAAATAACTTGCTGTACTACTAGATTAAACATTATTTGAATATGTGCACTTGCTAAATTAGTAAAGGATAATTTTGTATACAGTTTATTACCCTGTCTATTTCTATTTTATTTCCAAAAAAAAACTATGTGGATTTTTGAGGTAATGCTTTTCATGTTAGTCTTTTTGTAACTGTTTTTTTTTTTATATTGATTTGTATAGTTCAGAGGCTTTTTAGTTAACCATAATTTTTCTGGTTATGATATGTAGAGGGAAAACTGACTGATTTGAAAATCAGACAATGTGGAATTTGAATGACTTTTGGGAACCAACTAGATTTGGATTAGTCTTGTATATCTGTATTACAGTACTTAATTATTATTTTTTTTTTTTTACAGTTAATGGCAATCCATTTTTTAACAAAAAAAAAGATATTTAAAATATCTTTATTGTCTGTCAAGAGCTATTTGTTTTAATAGCTAAATGAAAGCATTTTTTTTAATGGAATCTGAAGATCAATCATTCATAGATTTTAGATTTTTAAGTTAAAGTTACACTTTCAATGTAATGTGATTATTTTGAGAATGCTGGGTTCCATTGATATTCGATGACCGTTGATTTTTCTCATGTATGCTTTTGTGGATTATTCCTTTGTCTTATTTCTTAAGATTAATTCAGAGGTTTGGCAATTTTTAATTGTCATATTACTGTTATTTGCAAGAGTAAATGACATATCTTATCCTATAACTAAATAATTTGGGAGTGCCTTTTGTTAGTCTGTCGGTAAAAAAAAAAGGGCCCTAAAAGTGGTCATAATTAGTTTCAATGCTATGAAAGATTAGATTTTAAAAGAAAAATGTCATGTTTTAAAAATCAACCAAGTTGATACACAATCTTTTAAAATGATATTACATTATTTTTATGTCAAAAATTATGCCGAATTTAGTCTTATTTAAATTTTAAAAAATACCCTTCGAATCAAATCAGGGGGAGGGTACATATGCAGACAAAAAACATAACTCTGGAGGAAAGCCCTTCTTTTATATTTTATTCCTGACTTCAGATTTTTTTTTTTTTTTATAAAATAAAGAAATCCCCATTGCTGTATATAATATCTGAAAATACTTTTCCCTCCCTCTTCAATCCACTTGGTCTCAACCTTGTTAACACATACATTGGTGCCAGGTTTACACTTACAGGGATCTCATTTTTTGAATGAGTCTATTCTAAATGCTTACAAGTTTGTTTGATTTTTTTCTCTGCTGATGATTTTTTTTTTAAAACTCAAACTATGATGCTGTCTTTTAATAATCCTCTCGCTAGAAACTGTCTTACCTAATCAAATAATTTAGCAAAATTTGACATTTTACAACATTTCAAGTTCCTGTTCTTTGCTAACCTTCCGGTCCCAGCAAAGTTTGACATTTTAGAACATTTCAAGTTCCCATTCTTTGCTAACCTTGTGGTCCCGGCAGACTTCATATTGAAATGGTATTAACAAAAAAATAATGAATCACTTTCTATTTCAATCTGCTTGCTCCGAGCCTTGGGGTGATCAGGAAGATTGTCATGTTCAATTCATTAAGGGAGAATTTAGGATTTAAAATTACAGATTTCAACTTGGCACTATTTTTTTTTTCAAGCAGAAGATAACAGCGAAGTTAATCATTGTTAATTTTATTTGCATCTGTTGTTTGCAAAACTCCCAGAGTGCTTTGATTAGACCAACACCTAAAGGAATTCATTCATGCAATGGGATTTAGAGGCTCACATATGCTGAAAGGCTAGTGACTTACTCAGCTTTGGAAAAATAAATGTACATGCATTTTTCTGTTTTTTTTTGTTTTTTTTTGGGCTGTGTTTTGAAGTATGGATTATTTTTGTGTAGTTGTGAATCATTGCAAATATCTGATCCAATTATTGCAAGTATCTGATCCAATTATTGCAAGTATCTGATCCAATTATTGCAAGTATCTGACCCAATTATTGCAAGTAACTGACCCAATTGTTGCAAATATCTGACCCAATTATTGCAAATATCTGACCCAATTATTGCAAATATCTGACCCAATTACTGCAAGTATCTGACCCAATTATTGCAAGTATCTGACCCAATTATTGCAAGTATCTGACCCAATTATTGCAAGTATCTGACCCAATTATTGCAAATATCTGACCCAATTATTGCAAATATCTGACCCAATTACTGCAAGTATCTGACCCAATTATTGCAAATATCTGACCCAGATTTGTTGGGAAGAAAATAAGAATACAAAAGAAAAAAGGTCATGAACTTTTTTTTTTTAATGTAACAAAAAATAATATTGTGTTCAGAATTCTTTGTTAAACCTGATCAAGATCTATTGCATAATTGTATCCCATCCCATAGTCCCAACCTGTTGCTGTACTTCATCATGTGCTCTCCCCTCATGTCTTTCGAAATGTTTCACCCGTCTTTCACTGTAAGGTATTGTCAGGTCATTGTGTAGCTTGCATCCTTTTATATAAATGATTATCAGGTGCTGTTGTGGGGGACGGGTTGTGGTCGTGTGGTAATGCGCTCGACTGTCGACCTGAGGGTCCCCCGACCGAGGACTAAGTAGATATTTCATGTAATGCTGTAAGTCCCCCTGCTATATATCTCCCGTGGTGCCTCCGCTGCCATCGCACTATCGGCTGTGTTGGGGCTTACAGGCTGGCGCCATAAAATAACCGTCCCATTAGTGGTTTATGGGATCTGATTGGTTTCATCTCATCTGTACAGGAACTTCGCACATCCGGTGCTGTTGTCAATATGTACGGACACGGTGCTGAGACCCGGCAGAGATTCTCCCACTTGGGTGAAAAATCGCTCCCCATTAAATCTCATCGAACGCGCAGAGGCAATATATAACGTTTAGCGAATCTATATATATATATGTGTATTAATGTACATATACAATAAAGTCTAACACCGGTCATGACCTCATCCCTTTGACCGGAAGTGACTAAGACCGCGGTTCTACCCCCCCCCCTTTTTTTTTTAACGAGGCTGTACCCCCCCCCCCCCCGAAAGTGTGCGGAAGTATGTCCGCCTGTACCCCTCACTCATAAGTTCTTCAAATTCTTGGTTGATTTTAAAAGGAAGTTTTGTGTCTCCGCGTGTCTCCACGCATACCGCTTTCTCGCGCAGTCGGCAACTTTTTTTTTCATACATATTTTGTGTTATCAAGTTCAAACTTTCAACCAGTGCAACTCTTTGCCGTGTGAAGTTTTTGATATTTGAAACACACACACACACACATATCTCCGCATCATTAACTAACACTCGTGTACGTACACACACACACACACTCGCACCTTATTCATTCAACTGAAGAAAAAAAAACATTATTGAGGCCGAATACAAGAAAGGGAGGGGAAAAAAAAAGGGTGTGGAAGCAATCTTGCAGTTTGCAGTATTCAGTTTGACATAATCAAAAGTATTTCTAGCGTGCAGCTATGAGTGGCCACCCCGCCTGACCCCCCACTCTCTCTCCTTTGACGTGTATCGCCTTCAGGACAAACCGTTTTAGATGTGGGTCATGCGTACGATGAGATCTATATTGGGCCGTGTTGTTGGTTTTCCTCTCATACATCGGGGGGGGGGGGGTCACAGTTTCCGTGAGTTATTTAATAAATAAAAATCTCCCCAAATATTTCCTCGTACCACCGGGGGGGGGGGGCCGGTAGCGTCATCAACCTAGGGGAAGATAACAAGGGGGTGGGGATTTTCTAAGAACCGTTTATATGTGAAGTATTTTTTTTTTGTTGTTGCTTTTTTTATGCTGCACCTTCCCCCCCCCCCCCCCCCAATATTGCACACTTAATTTCAACCATGAGTGTACAATCAGCGGCTTTTGTTGGTGGTGTGAGTTAACTTAGGTAGACCAGCTGTCCCGGATTAAACAGGGACATACCCGTTTTCGCCACAGTCGTGGTGCCCCCCCCCCCCCATACACACATAACACACCGAAAGGTCTGGAAACGTTTCGGCCTGTGACGTTTTCCTACGAGCTGCGTACTTCCACCCTTGACTCATTGTGGTCTCCAAGTCGAAATTCTATAAACCACCGTGACGCTAGACATGAGGTACACTCATTAAATGAACACTCATGGGTTGTCACTCTTTGGCCTTCTGGGGGGGGGGGGGGGTCACCACCTCCGTCAAACCAATCGGGCACATGTGATCACCCTTTACAACAACAAAAAAATCTGGCCACCGCCACCGCAGTAATGGCCTCCGTTGGTGATTTAAGAACGCCCGATACATAATATGAGTACGGTTAAAGCGGCCACTCATTTTTTCACGGAACGAAACCGCCGTGTCTAGATATCTTAGTATTATTGTCACAGTCAACTAGTTTTCTTGTATGCATGTTGTGCATTCTTAACATCTTCTGCCCTATCCCCCCCCCTTCAATCTCCGTGACTCATCACTAGCATCGAAAGATTTATTCTTTTTTTTTTGCGTATTTTCCGCTCTGCGCGAGATGACGCCCCCCACCCCCCTCCCTGCCCAACATTTATTCACGGGCCGCGACTCTTGTCCAGTTAGCACTTTTTTTTTTATATTGGTTGTGAGAAGTGTAAAAGCCAAAGTTGTATTCTGCCTAACGGTATTTAACGCTTCTGAGCTCCACCCCTGAAGTTATTTGCTGAACCCTCCCCTCCCCCCCCTCAAAGTTAATTGATATTTTTTTTTTTTTAAGGGCGAAAATCAAAACCTTAACTTTAATTACTGGACACTACTTTGTTGAATTAAAAAATTTAAAAAGTCGACCTCTTTCACGTGTAGTGGACAGATGGCCGAGTGTTGTAGATACTCGACAGTCGACCTGAGAGTCCTGGGTTCGATCCTCGGTGAGAGAACCATGGGAATTTTTCACCAGGTGAAATTTGTTGAAAGTCGTCCCCACAAGCCCACCCGGCTTTAAAATGAGTACCTGACTTTTTAAGTTGGCGAAGTAAAGGCGGGCTGGGCGTTGTGCTAACCACACAATCCCTACGTATGCCGAGGTTATAGAAACAGATGAATTGCACACTTCATCTGCCCCGATGATGGCGCGTTTGGGTTAAGGGAACTTTACCTCCATGTGTAGTTAAATATAGAAGGTCACAATAGGCAGGTTTAGAGAGGGTTACCTAATCTTTTTAAGGACTATGTGACTATTTAAAAATTTAAATATAAAAATTGAATACCCTAATACCTTATCTAATCCTTACATGGACTATATGACTTTTGACTAGCTAAATATAAAGGCGAATGGAGGAAAACTATTCCGATAAAACACGAATGTTGTGTTGAGCTGTATGTATGTATCTCGCTGTGGATGTTGTGTTGAGCTGTACGTATGTATCTCGCTGTGAATGTTGTGTTGAGCTGTACGTATGTATCTCGCTGTGGATGTTGTGTTGAGCTGTATGTATGTATCTCGCTGTGGATGTTGTGTTGAGCTGTACGTATGTATCTCGCTGTGAATGTTGTGTTGAGCTGTACGTATGTATCTCGCTGTGGATGTTGTGTTGAGCTGTACGTATGTATCTTGCTGTGGATGTTGTGTTGAGCTGTATGTATGTATCTCGCTGTGGATGTTGTGTTGAGCTGTACGTATGTATCTCGCTGTGAATGTTGTGTTGAGCTGTACGTATGTATCTCGCTGTGGATGTTGTGTTGAGCTGTACGTATGTATCTTGCTGTGGATGTTGTGTTGAGCTGTATGTATGTATCTCGCTGTGGATGTTGTGTTGAGCTGTACGTATGTATCTCGCTGTGAATGTTGTGTTGAGCTGTACGTATGTATCTCGCTGTGGATGTTGTGTTGAGCTGTACGTATGTATCTTGCTGTGGATGTTGTGTTGAGCTGTATGTATGTATCTCGCTGTGGATGTTGTGTTGAGCTGTACATATGTATCTCGCTGTGAATGTTGTGTTGAGCTGTACGTATGTATCTCGTTGTGTTGAGCTGTTCGTATGTATCTCGCTGTGAATGTTGTGTTGAGCTGTACGTATGTATCTCGCTGTGGATGTTGTGTTGAGCTGTATGTATGTATCTCGCTGTGGATGTTGTGTTGAGCTGTACTTATGTATCTCGCTGTGAATGTTGTGTTGAGCTGTACGTATGTATCTCGTTGTGTTGAGCTGTTCGTATGTATCTCGCTGTGAATGTTGTGTTGAGCTGTACGTATGTATCTCGCTGTGGATGTTGTGTTGAGCTGTA
This sequence comes from Bulinus truncatus, assembly GCA_021962125.1. Lineage (NCBI taxonomy): Eukaryota > Metazoa > Mollusca > Gastropoda > Planorbidae > Bulinus > Bulinus truncatus. Next base: position 4,534,196 of record JAGDYQ010000068.1, on the reverse strand, counting down.
CGTATGTATCTTGCTGTGGATGTTGTGTTGAGCTGTACGTATGTATCTCGCTGTGGATGTTGTGTTGAGCTGTACGTATGTATCTCGCTGTGGATGTTGTGTTGAGCTGTTCGTATGTATCTCGCTGTGAATGTTGTGTTGAGCTGTACGTATGTATCTCGCTGTGGATGTTGTGTTGAGCTGTACGTATGTATCTCGCTGTGAATGTTGTGTTGAGCTGTACGTATGTATCTCGCTGTGAATGTTGTGTTGAGCTGAACGTATGTATCTCGCTGTGAAAAAAAAATGATGTCTAGTTAAAGCTCCCCCATGACATCGTCAAGGTAACACCGAGCCTTTATCAGACGTGACCAATCAATCCCCTTCTTCTCCTCGCGCTTTGTCGATTAATTTCGTCTCGCTATTACACACCTCCTCAGATATACACCCCTCCCGTTCTTTCCCTTTCTCCTCCTCCCCTTCTTTCTCACTTCGCCATCTCCTTTGTTAATTTCTTAAGTATTGGCACGTAAAACCTGGGGGCGGGGAGGGCGTGAGAGGGTTGCGGGGGGGGGGGGTTGTGAAACGAACATTCTACTTAAAGCTTAAACAATAATTTCCTCTCACACGCACGTGCGCGCGCAGACACACCCATACACACCCACTGTCAGGTTGTGTTTTCCTTGTCACTGCTGATTCTAGAGCTGCGAAAAATCGATGAGGTAAGGGGGGGGGGGGAGATTCCACACAAAGGAATGTCTTGGAGATCCGGCGGTGTAGGTGGTGAAGATGAATACTTGGAAACTGCTGCTGTAGCACATTTTTTTTTTCAGGGCGTTTAGACTTAGTCTTTTTTTTTTCAAGATGTGTTTAAAAGTTGACTTTAGTTTGACTGCTCTGTTCGCTCGCCGCCGCAAGGGACAGCCGGACACTTCTCATGGGCCCCCCCCGAGCCATTGAGGGCCCCCGCCGTCATCGAAATAAATCTTTTATCACGTATGTCTCTCATGGCGCCCCCCCCCACCAACCCATGGTCAATGCACTCTCTGCTATGTTGGGGATGAAAAGACCGTCATATAGTATCTAAGCGATACACACCAGAAATGAGCGGACAGCGGACGCGTCAGCTTGCGGTCGCAGATCCGCAGACTTTTCCGAATCCGCGGACTGACAGCGAACGCTTCGTATGGTTAAGTTGCGGACTCGCGGACTGACGCGGATCTTCTTTAGCGTTACCATAAAAAATTTCAAGTCATTTAAACATCTAAATTTCAGCAATGCGGACGCACGGACTGACAGCAAACCAATGTTGTAAGATTCTGCGGACGCAGATTGATAGAAATCCATGGACTGACGCGGACGCTAAATTTCAAGATCCGCACACCTCTGATACACACCCCATCCTTACTGTGACTTTAATATATATGTATATATTCATGTGGTGCAACACTTTTAAAGAGTGATGCTGACATAATAAAAAGTCCATCTCGTGTGCTAAAGATCCGTTCTACGTCACTGTCAGTACAATGTCAGTGGCTCAGTGCCATTATACTTGTCAGATTAGAGATGCGGCGTAAGGTAAGGCCGCACGTATGCCGTAGCCGCCCCCCGCCCCTCCCCCTACCCACCTCTCTTCCCTTTTTCAAGATGAACGTGAAAGCAAATCATACCGTATGCCACTGGTTTTAATAGAAGCGGTTTTTTAAAATCTGTGTTCATTTTTTTTTTTCCTTTTTTCTAGCTTTCGGGGATTTCCGCAGATGACAGGCATTCTTTGTAAAGAAGGGGGACAGTTGAAGTCATGAAACATTCTAAGAAATGTATTATTAATGGACATGCTCGTCTTACCACACCTGTTTTAATGCTAAAAAAAAACTTGTTGAGACCCGGGGTTTCCCCGATGTCACACATTAGCGCAGCAATGGTGGCACTGACGACATCCGTGCGGCGTCCCCTCCCCCATGGGCTTTTTACGTCACCCCCCAGGGGTTTACGCCCGGTTCTTCTTGCTGGCAACGATAAGGCGCATGCCGTTTTTTTTCTTTCATCGACTTGATTGTGTGTGTGTGTGTGTGTGTGTTGACGTCATTTGAAAGGTACTAACAAGGATGAAAATGGCTGAGTGTGCGCAGTTAGATGAAGCGGCCGCCCAAAACTAATAATTAGACTGGTTTGCTGATATTTGAATGTTTGGAATTGCATTAAATGATGGGCCGAATTCTTGTTTAACTATTTTTTTTATATTGGTTGAGTTTCGAACTCATTACGGTTATTAATGATGCTATGTGCTGTGACGTCTAAGTAAAGCGAGGTCATTATGAATGTATGTTCGGTCATCACGAATGTATGTTCGGTCATCACGAATGTTTGTTCGGTCATCACGAATGTATGTTCGGTCATCACGAATGTATGTTCGGTCATCACGAATGTATGTTCGGTCATCACGAATGTATTTTCGGTCATCACGAATGTATGTTCCTGTAATAAAAACCTTCTTTTCTCTTTCTACCCACTAGTACCTCACCTCATTGTTGGACATCGTTAAATTCCCCCAGCTCGCCACCAGACCCGGACATCCATCGGCCCCCCCTACTCAACCAGAGGTCAGCCCACCTATTCAGAAATCGATATTGCCAGGGCCGGTCGGTGCAGGGCCGGTCTCAGAATCGGGATCCACCGCCGGGCTTCTTGGGCCACCCCGTGACCCGTCGCCGGACGCTCCCCGTCATTCGGAGAAACAACAGGTAGCTTATTGACTGCTCTGTCATTTGTGTTTATGTGTATTTTTTTTTTAAATTGCCATTTGATATGTCGATGTTTCAGGAAGCTCAACAGGCTATAGTGTTAACACAAAGAACACAAAAAAAAAAAAAAGATTTCCTGAGAGCTGACATACCCTAATTACTTTGACATCCATCTTGGCCTTGGGCAGGTAACAGGGAGTGGGGACCTCCCCACCCTCATTTTTGCAACCCTCCGAGGTACTTCATCCGCCTCCCTATAGGAAAGGGCCATGTAGAGAGAGTGCAATAACTGTCCCCCATTGCTGGTCACTATGATCATGGGAGAGACATCTCACATTGAAGAGGGGTAGGGTGGTTCCTAATTGGCTAACAAGATGAGCTGCATAGGCCCACAGAATGCCACAAGCCCTCCCCCCCTTCCACTGCTAATTCTTATTATATCTCAAGGGCTCTGAAAGTCTTTTAGGGAAACATTTGCAGATGTATGTAGTATTTACAGCTGGTTTTTGGGAAACATTTGCAGATGTATGTAGTATTTACAGCTGGTTTTTGGGAAACTTTTGCAAATGTATGTGGTATTTACAGCTGGTTTTTGGGAAACATTTGCAGATTTATGTAGTATTTACAGCTGGTTTTCTCCTTCTAATAATAATAATTAAAAAAAAAAAACAAGATTATTAGGTGGCTTCAAGTAATTCTTTGTCTTTTATCACACAACGTCTCTCTTCCCCCCCTCCTCCCCCCCTCTTTACTTCCATAATGTAACAGATATAGCAGCCAGTCTAACCTATCCTCCAGGCCTATTGATTCCAGTGTGTACTGACTGAAGGCAGTTTATTTATTGATTACCATTCCACCCACCTTACAGTTTTGTGTGTGTGCTTTTTAATTTAAAAATAAAAAATAAGCCCGGGGGGGGGGATGAGTATGCACTAGCATGTGTGTAATATATGTTCCTATTTGCTGGAATATTTCCTAGCACGTCACTTGTAGAGATGTGTATGTCGTTTGTATGTGTGTAATATATGTTCCTATTTGCTGGAATATTTCCTAGCACGTCACTTGTAGAGATGTGTATGTCGTTTGTATGTGTGTAATATATGTTCCTATTTGCTGGAATATTTCCTAGCACGTCACTTGTAGAGATGTGTATGTCGTTTGTATGTGTGTAATATGTTCCTATTTGCTGGAATATTTCCTAGCACGTCACTTGTAGAGATGTGTATGTCGTTTGTATGTGTGTAATATGTTCCTGTTTGCTGGAATATTTCCTAGCACATCACTTGTAGAGATGTGTATGTCATTTGTATGTGTGTGTAATATATGTTCCTATTTGCTGGAATATTTCCTAGCACGTCACTTGTAGAGATGTGTATGTCGTTTGTATGTGTGTAATATGTTCCTGTTTGCTGGAATATTTCCTAGCACATCACTTGTAGAGATGTGTATGTCATTTGTATGTGTGTGTAATATATGTTCCTATTTGCTGGAATATTTCCTAGCACATCACTTGTAGAGATGTGTATGTCATTTGTATGTGTGTGTAATATGTTCCTGTTTTCTGGAATATTTCCTAGCAGGTCACTTGTAGAGATGTGTATGTCGTTTGTATGTGTGTGTAATATGTTCCTGTTTGCTGGAATATTTCCTAGCAGGTCACTTGCAGAGATGTGTATGTCGTTTGTACGTGTGTGTAATATGTTCCTGTTTGCTGGAATATGTCCTAGCAGGTCACTTGTAGAGATGTGTATGTCGTGTGTATGTGTGCTCTGGGTGTATGTCGTGTGTATGTGTGCTCTGGGTGTATGTCGTGTGTATGTGTGCTCTGGGTGTATGTCGTGTGTATGTGTGCTCTGGGTGTATGTCGTGTGTATGTGTGCTCTGGGTGTATGTCGTCTGTGTATGTGTGCTCTCGGTGTATGTCGTCTGTGTATGTGTGCTCTCGGTGTAATCTTCTTTACAAACATGTGTGTTGTTTATTTAGACACACATTCCCATTCTTATGAATCCTTTAGCATTTGTGTTCTCAGACAGTGTGTGTGTGTGTGTTTGTGTGTGGGGGAGGGGCGCAGAAGTCTAGGGGGTTACTGTTGTGCTCGGCAGTAGACTATCGACCAGAGTCGGTTCTTGTGTATGCGCAAAACCTAGGCCACTGTGGGGGGGGGGGGTGGGAGGCAGTCCCCTTTTTTTTGTAAATTCATGTTGTTGGGCCCTCACTGGTACCTGGGGTATATCAGGAAGTATTTTTCTAGGTCTCCCAAAAAACTTGAGAACGACACTGCTCTGGACTTCCAGGCTATCTCATGGCAGGACTGAGTAAAATAGAAATTGTTGTTTTTTTATAAGCTCATGTTTTCCTTTATAAAAAAAATTCTATGGTTTGGGTGGAGTGGGAAGTGAGAATTCAAAAAGATCTGGTATATTCGGTGATGTTGAGACTACTGGGGCCACCTGACAATACCAGGGCCACCTGACACTGCTAGGGCCACATGACACTACTAGGGTCACCTGACACTACTAGGGCCACATGACACTATTAGGGCCACATGACACTACTAGGGTCACCTGACACTACTTCTGCTACCTAAAACTATTAGGGCCACCTGAAAATACTAGGGCCACCTGACACTACTTCTGCTACCTAACACTATTAGGGCCACCTGACACTGCTAGGGTCACCTGACACTACTTCTGCTACCTAACACTATTAGGGCCACCTGAAAATACTAGGGCCACATGACACTATTAGGGCCACATGACACTACTAGGGTCACCTGACACTACTTCTGCTACCTAAGACTATTAGGGCCACCTGAAAATACTAGGGCCACCTGACACTACTTCTGCTACCTAACACTATTAGGGCCACCTGACACTGCTAGGGTCACCTGACACTGCTAGGGTCACCTGACACTACTTCTGCTGCCTAACACTATTCGGACTACCTGACTCTGCTAGGGCCCACTGACACACTGCTAATTTCCTCACACTTTAGTTCATAAAATATTACATTACTACACATTTATACGGATGTAATAAGACCCATACGGAGACATCACGCCCCCCCCCCCAACAGAACAATTTTGCCCAGGGCCCACGGTAAAAACTGGCACAGCCGAGATCCGCCAAAAGAAAAAAAAACTACGTGTCTACCCATAACAACTTGTGGTCGGTACCGTATGCAGCAATAAAAACATCAGAAAGTATTGCCTATGTATGAAGATTAGGCTTAGTTACTAAACACTCCTGATAGTGTCTACGTGTTGTCCAACAGTTCTTGTTTGTTTTTTCTTGGACTACTGATATATTTTTATATGTAGGCGGAGTCATCCTTATGAATAGGCAAACTAGTCGACCAAATAGCCCCCCCCACCCCACCACAGGAAAGGGGAAGGGCTCGGGTATTTATTCATATTAAATCTTAATGTTAAGAGCGCCCCTTCAGGAACGATTGCTTGAGACCGACCCCACTCCCACCCACCCACATTACATTTTTTTGGCGCCCTCCTTCCAATCTGAAAAAATGCAAAAAACATTTAGCAGCGCTCTTTCTGCGCCCCCTTCCTAATTAGGCCGCACAACCCGTAGTACCCTCCCTACGCCACTGGGTGTAACTTCTCATTTATTTATTTGATTGTTGTGGTTCCCTAAATGTGGATCGCCTTTAAAACACACACACACACACACACACACACATATATATATATATATATATATATATATATATATATATATAATTGTGAATAGGTGTTATACTTAATTGCTACTTCATCTTTTCGAGTAATCGCATTGCTGTATTACTGGATTCCCAAGTCCACACCGACACCTCACCCATGTATAAATGGACGATTCACTCACAAGAAAAGTGCAGTTAATTTATAATTACTCAAGCTGCAATTTGTGTTTCTTATGTGATATGAATGAAGAGTTCTCTCGGTCGGACTCGGAAACCTGCGAAGTTTTGGGAATTCGGTGTATATATATATATATATATATATATATATATATATATTATATATATATATATATATATATATATATATATATATTTCGGGCATGGTTCTGTTATTCTACCTTGTACTGTTACACATTGTATATGTCAAGCGTTGCAAATTATTATTACATTAACTCTGCCGTTTCTTTTTATTTTAATTCCTCTGTCTCATTTTACGGTTAGAGACGTTATTGTTCCCTGACCCAAAAATCATCCATTAGTTGAGGTCGTTTTGAAGGCCTTGATTAGAATAGCTTCCCTTTATAATTACATCATCACATCACGTGAGTGGCATAGGCTGTAAACAAAACAACGCATGGCGGTGACTCATGAAATACTGTCGCTTTTGTTATAGAATAGATGATTGGCAAATAATTAAAAAAAAAACAACTGTTCAAAACTGTAGATTTTAAAAGCAACATTAATCGAATCGAGACGCTGGCAATAAGCCATTTTGAATTATTGTGTTTTTCACTTTCCAACCCAGACCGCTATTATTATATTAAATGTTCTTTGTTGAATTAATTAACTTAAATATCTGTAACCTAGTATAGTGCCTGCAATTTAGCCGCCATTTAATTACCTTGTGGTGTATTTTTTTTCTATTTAATTTTAAACATAAGGGGGCTGCTAGGTTAAACTAACTTTGACAACAACAACAACAGTACAGATATAGCGCGCTGAATGTCCAAAGCAAGTTTTTTTTTTGGGGCCAAATTCTTTCAGACGATTACTTCTGATTCCAAGCTTGTTTTTTTTTTGTGTGTATGTACCGCTGTAACTAAAAAGATGAAATCTTGGCCTGAATCTAGACCCCCCCCCCCCCCCCCCCATGATCCACGGCTGGTGTGGGCCACAACTTGAGAACCGCTGGTCCCATTTCTTATATTAGTTTGCACCGCTGTCACCACCTGTAAGGACGCTGTCACCACCTGTAAGGACGCTGTCACCACCTGTAAGGACGCTGTCATCACCTGCAAGGATGCTGTCATCACCTGTAAGGACGCTGTCATCACCTGTAAGGACGAAGATTGCCCCCAATAATTGCATGGAATGTGCACGGGTTAGAAGAAAATGTGAAAAAAATGGTGTCAATCTTGACAAATGATGCCCTCTTGACAAATGGTGCCCTCTAGACAAATGGTGCCCTCTTGACAAATGGTGACCTCTAGACAAATGGTGCACTAGGTGACCTCTTAGAAAATGGTGCACTCTTAGCATATTTTATATAATGAATGTGAATTCGTTTAATCTCGTCACTATTGTATTTCTCAACGAAACACATCCCCTTACCCTCCGAACTGGGGACGGATGGTCGTGCGGCAATGCGCTCGACTGTCTACTTGAAGGTATCTGGTTCGATCCCCGGTGAGGACCAATGGATATTTCAGGGTATGGCTAAAGTCCCGCTATATCTCCCGTGGTGCCTCCACGGCCATCGCACTATCGGCAATGGTGGGGATGAAAGAAGGGCACCATAAAAACCGTCCCGTTAGTGGTTTATAGGATCTAAGAGATTTCACCTCATCCTTACAGGGACTTTACACACACCCACACCCTCCGAACTGATCTAATGAGATAGAGCGAGGAGAATCAGCTTCCCAACTGAAAGCCTATTTAATAAAACAAAAACTAGGATGCTTAAGTTAATAAAACGAAACAAAAATCTAATGGGGGTCCAACAAGATATAACCTTGTTACAGATACTCTGGTGACCTAACCTGTCCTCAATTTCAACCCCCCCCCCCCACTACCTTTCCTAACTCGCAGAATCTATGCTGTGTAGAGAACAACTGCCTGTAATGGCGTATTGCCTACAGGGAGACAGTGTATGTGTATGTGTGTTTGTGAATGTTTGACCTTTTTGTGACCCAGACTCGAATAGTTGGGGTTGTCTTTTTCTACGAAAACTATAAACTCCGTTTTTGGTTGTTTTGTATGTCGTATATATTTCAACATTTGTGTATGGATATCGTATATTTTTATATATTTGTGTATGAATGTCTTATATAAACTATAACTGTATGAATGTCTTATATAAACTATAAACTCCGTTTCGGTTGTTTTGTATGTCGTATATATTTGTGTATGGATGTCGTATATATTTTATATATTTTTTGTATCAATGTCTTATATATATTTGTATATGAATGTCGTATATAGCTGTTTGTATGAAGCCGGTGTCATACGGGCTGTGTTTGGAATCTTATCTTGTACGTGTTCAATAGATCTTGGCAAGTGCATGTATAGGTAATGTGCAAGTGCAACACTGTGTTAGGTTGATAGATCCATAGCAAGCCCACTACTTTCAAAGTTATCTCAGTCGTGGTCGTCGGGCGACTCGACGCCCATGAAGTTTGAGACCAAAGTGGCGCATGGCGTCTAAAAAAAATGTAGCACAAAGTAGCGCACTATTTATTTATTTATTTTGACATAAAAACTACAAATAATTTTTTTTATTTTCAAGGTACTGAAGTGCTTTTATTTTCGTAACGCATGGTCTTTAAAAAAAAATTGATTATTTGCGAAATGTAGCACAGTGTGTGGCAGCGCTGAGATCGTGTGAGGTTTGTGAGAACTCCCCCCCCCCTCCCTCCCCCAATCGACGCGGACAGTTAACTAGTCAGTTACGGGGTTTAATCCCCGAGATTCCAGCCGCGGTAAGGTTTCCGTGGATCCCTGCGCGATCACGAATAGCCCCGGTCAAAGACCGGGGGGGGGGGGCACGCTCAAGGCTCTCCAACTGTTGGATACTTGCTGGGTGAAGGAACGGGAGGGAGGTACATATCACATTCACTGACATGGAAACATAATCGTCCAGCAGCAGTCATTTAAACAGACACCGGACACCCCCCCCCCATTTCCCCACTTTTCCCCCCTGCAAGTGGATATCTTGGTCCATCTATCTTAATTCTAATCAGACGCAAAAATGAACTAATACCGGCCACTGCAGCAGTATGTCTAATCCTGCAGTATGTCTAATCGTTCATTTGTATTTTTTGTACTGCCTGCCTGATATTGACCCGTTATTCTGTGTGTCCGTAGGTTGCAGTGTACATGGAGGCACCATACGGGGTATAGGTAGGTAATCTTGCGTCCGTGGGGGTAAGGTGTGTGTGTGTGTACGTCCCCGTTGTCCACGCCATTCCGACCCCTCCACCGCAATCGAGTAATTCACGCGTAGGCGTTGAATGCGCCCCCCCTTTCCCCCGCCCTTTTGTGATAATCAATGAATGTCGGCGAAAAGAATGTTTAATTATAACTTCATGTTTCACTGTTTGTTCATTTGTTTGTCTCAGTATAACAAATAGGCATAATAAATAGAAGTTGGCTTATTCTGTTTAAATACTTATTATGCACTTATAGTAAACATGATATGAGCTGCATTATAAGAGTAGCTAGCGGTGTAAACATACACACATATACAACACACACACACACACACACACACACATACAACAAACACTACACACACACTTGAATCAGTAAGAAAGTCGATAGCCCGAATCTTGATAGCCGTGTGTTGAGATATTTCACTTAATAACAAGGCCACAGTTTTTTTTAAGCTAACTCTGCACATTTCAGCTATTTACTTCCATGTTTTTTTTTTAAAGTGTTTGATTTCATTTTTGTGTTGTGAATGGGAGACGGGACGGACACACGCATACACACACACACACACACATAGACACATATATACACACACATACATGCATACATACATAGACCAGGAGATTGTTCGTTGGTATGTCTGTTACCGTGTACGCGCCTTGCATACACTCACGCTCGTATATATTGACATATCTTTGTATTTCACGCCACGACCCCCCTCCCCACTTGATCCATTTGCTAATGTGCAGCTGTGGAATGTAGGTGTGTGACACACACACACTCACAGCAACAACAACAACAACAGCGATGTGTATTGCTGCACTTACACACACACACAAAACTCATTGTGTTGTCTCCTCGCCTGTTGTGTGTGTCATGGAGACGGCTTCACTTGGTCGTGCCGCCGGCCAGACAGATCCCCCCACCATCGCAGGCTGATTTCTTTTTTTTTTTCCTGTTCGAGAGGGTCCACGTCTTTTTTTTTTCTCGTCGGAAGTAGCCGAGCGGGTACGGAGTTGCGCTGCTGCTGCTGTGTTGGTGGTGAACTGGCGGTGTTGTTTGTGTGTGTATGTGTGTGTGTGAGTCGTCCAGCGGTCAACTGCGGCCCGCGACCATGTGGTTCTGCGTCAGTGAAGTGGTGCGACATGTCAGTGACAGCCTGACGCCGCCGGTGGTAAAAAAAGTTTTTTTTTCCCTTTTATTTATTTATTTATTTATGTTTAAATTATGGATCAATGTTTTATTGTGTTTATACGCCGCGAGGATCACAAGGTGGCGGCATTGGCTTAACTAGCGTCAGAGACGCCCGAGTTACTCGGACACCACTGCCGCCGCCCCCCCCCCCGGTGACAGAAATGAGTGAAAATGCCGCTCCTGACTGATGGCGGACTGTTTCCCCCTAACGCCGCGGTCTGGTCACCCCTCCCCCCGGGGAGTGCCGCCCCCCTCCCCCCCCCCCCAGAACAGCAGCCGGCCTGAGGGTATACGACAGCCACTACTCACAAGAATTTTATTTTCAGTAGTATATTAGCATGAAAGGGTGTGGGGGTGGGAGGGGCTCGTGGGGGGCGATGCAATTATGCCAACAGATTCATGCGGTTGAGAAGATCCTTTCAGAGAAAAGGTTGATTCCGTGACAATTGACAGTTGTCACAACAGCGGACGACAGTTTTATTTATATACGGCACGGTCGGCACCTACGTTTGACACAACAGTCGCTGTCAGTGAGATGTGCAGCTGATGATTGCGGTGGGCGGTGGACACTGTGCAGCCCCCCCCCCCCCCCGAGTAAGGGATGACGCTAATGGTGTAGTGGACTGGCAAAATGGGTTGCAACCTGATAGGTGCTAGACTGGATTGTAAAATATGACTTAAAAAAAATAATAAAGGAAACAAGATTTGTCATTAGACATGATACAGGCTAAATGACAAGAAACCAATTGAAGGAAGACACGCAGCACAGCACATCGGTCCAGAGGTGGATGACAGATGCTTGGTTTATATTGATGCAATCACCGACCAGCAGACAGATGACAGACTTCTTGGTTCATATTGATGCAATCACCGACCAGCAGACAGATGACAGACTTCTTGGTTTATATTGATGTAATCACCGACCAGCAGACGGGGGACATACATTTTAGGAGAACGTAGAAGGGTAAATCAGACCATGAACAAAATAATTTACTGAAATGGTCATCTTATATTTCAGACGTGAAGTGGTGATGGAGTTGTGTGTGTGTGGGGGGGGGGGTATGTGAAAATAAATAGGCAAACGGGGAGTCCAAAGTTATATAAACAATACACATATATATCAGCTCCTTTCCACACACAGAGTTACATCTGTATCGCTGCGTGCAATCATTCAGTGGTGACTCATTCGGATTGGTAGAGGTCTGGGTCAGGTAGATCCAGTTTGAATACATATACTGATTTGATTCAGTGATATCAGTCATGTGTTGAAGCTGTTGTGTGTATGTGTGTGCTATTGAATTGATCCGCCAAACGAGCTGAGTTGCCTCAAGAGCTCGTGCCCATCATTCAACAGTTTGAAACTGTTATGAAAAATTAAAAAAAAAAAAATCTGTTTATGAATCAGCGCTCAGCGTTGAAAGAGTTTCAACTGAACGGTCTCCCCCCCCCCCCCTCCAAAAAAAAAAAAACAACTCAAAACACACAATGCAACAGTAAAACAAACCAGTTTCAAAATGAAACAATGTGTTCGCGTGTGTGTGTGTGCTATTGACACACCTAGAGCTGCACAACGGCCCATCCAAGTCACAAAGCCAGAAAGTTCTTAAAGTCATGGGAGGAATAACTTCAGTATTCAGCTGGGTGTGTTCGATAAAGAAAAAAATATATATTATTGCTTTATTAAGTCTGTGATAAAAATGAGAAAGTGTTTATTTATCTATTTATTTGTATATTGATAGCTGCTTGAAACAAAAAAAATGACCAAACACATAAATATCTCATTTCTGTTTATGTTTATGCATCCATTTATTTGGCTGTTCTTGACATTGGTTTGATGTTGTCTCTAATATTTTTTTTTAATTGTAAAATCAAGTCTTTTAAAGTTGAAACAGAAGGTTCCACCATTAACCTTCACCCCAACCATTGGACCAGTCAGTAGCTGACAAGATAAATAACATTACAGAAGACGCCTGTCTATATCCCTAGAGTTGACTCTATATCCCTAGAGTTGACTCTATATCCCTAGAGTTGACTCTATATCCCTTGAGTTGACTCTATATCCCTTGAGTTGACTCTATATCCCTAGAGTTGACTCTATATCCCTAGTTGATCCATTGGACCAGTCAGTAGCTGACAAGATAAATAACATTACAGAAGACTCCTGTCTATATCCCTAGAGTTGACTCTATATCCCTAGAGTTGACTCTATATCCCTAGAGTTGACTCTATATCCCTAGAGTTGACTCTATATCCCTAGAGTTGACTCTATATCCCTAGTTGATCCATAAGCCCAGCTTGTGTTAAAAAGACCCAGAGAGAGAGAGAGAGAAAAAGAGATCACTAATGGGGGAACTAGTTTATCCCTTCTTGACCTGAGAGATTTTTTTTCCCTCCCTTTATCCCCAGTAACCTTACCTCCTCAGGTCAGTTGCTGTGCATTTGTTTCTTAGTGGACACAACTAATGCATTATATTGTTTAAAATATGTTTTGGCCTTCACACTTGGAGTGTCAGAATGTCTTCAAAATGTTGTCAATCCCATTCACCAACCTTTACTCTGGAATGTCAGAATGTCTTCAAAATGTTGTCAATCCCATTCACCAACCTTTACCCTGGAGTGTCAGAATGTCTTCAAAATGTTGTCATCCAATTCACCTACCTTTACCCTTGGAGTGTCAGAATGTTTTCAAAATGTTGTCATCCAATTCACCAACCTTTACCCTGGAGTGTCAGAATGTCTTCAAAATGTTGTCATCCAATTCACCTATCCCCTTTTTTTTTGTCATTGCAGGTACCTGATGATATGGACACCCCTGATACAAACCAGGTGCCGGAGTATCAGACTTCCAACCCTTGTGCCAAGGTATGTATTATTTAGCTATTTATACCCTCAGGTTCCTTTTTTACCTGTCCCAGGTATTTATGGTTAAGCTGTTAAAATTCAAACTGAGTGACATGAATGAAAAAACTGAAAAATGCTTTCATTATTCTCTGACCTTTTTTTTTATTTATAACTGCCCCATTAGTTCCTTAATTTAAAAAAAAAATGTATAAAATCATCATACGTTTGAGAAAAAACAATTAACTTAATAACGATAGCAAGGTGTTAAAGTTGCATCAGTCAGGTAATCGTTTCTCAGGTATCGGCTGTGACTTTTAAAAAAATCAATGTCTGAGCATTTTAACTTTGTATGCAAGAATAGTTTGACATGAGAAATTAAGAGCCTGCAAAAGTTGCATGTCGCTGTTAGGATGCATTTTAAAAAAAAAAAAATGTTTTGGGCTGTTATATTTACCCTGAGCTGTAAGGCTTGACTTGTAGTCTGCGTTTACTTGCATCTCATTTTTTTTCATTAAGGCTTCACATTGTTTTACTCTTTTTATTTTGTTTTTTTTTATTTCACACAAGTTGCCACATTTAGAGGTGCACTGGCTTTCATAATGTCTGCACTTGAAACAGCTTAGTAGTAACACAATCATGTTTTGCATTAGCCAGGGATGTGTGTGCGCGCGTCTTGTGTGGGTGTGGGTGTGTTATATCCTTGTAGATATAAAACATGTTGTTGACATTTGAAGAGGTAGACCAAAGTACTGAGGCAGCCCAGCAGTCTGTTTGTTACCTTGTCAGTTCACATTAACACTTCTCTTAAGTTTGCTGACAAGCTAAATGTACATATCTTACTAAACAAATGGGCTTATTAAACAAAATTTGTAATTATGGGAGAATGATACTTTACATTTAATTTTCTATTCACACAACAAACATCCTTTGAAATTGAAAAAAAAAATCCTTTTATTTTTATTAAAATCCACTTACAAATACCAAAAAAAAAATTTGCTTAGATTATAATAGTATGAAAATAAATTTGGGAAGATTGAAATGACACTGTATTCATGTTCTTTACAGTGTTTATCTTCTTTTCAGTAGTAATCTTCTTTTCAGTATTAATCTTCTATTCAGGTGGGGCTATCAAAGAAATGGATTAATAAGACGTTTTGTAATTGTTTCATTGTGGTATCAGGTACAAAGATGGCAGTTGGTACAACTGCATGGGGCTCTTTGCTTACCTTTGTGCAATTTCAAATGAGCCAGTTTGTTTGACTATGTCCAGCCCTTGAAAGTATTTTTTACTATATATATAAAAACAACGTGTAGATAATTATTTCGATATGCGGGCACCAATATATTTTTCACTGGCGCGATTCCCTTATTAATTTCAATGGTTGTCTTTAAGCTACCTCATCGTATAAGCCAGCAGATAATGTATACTTTTATTTACATAAAGCTGTCTCTCTTTTTGTGTGTTTAAAATTGTATCTCTAAATCTTTCAGGTGCCAAACTTCCCCTTGTTGCCAGGAGAGTACCCTGTTCTTATATCAAAAACAGTGGATGGCGACGCTATGGTCACCAACTTCAGGTTCTGCATGGGTGAGCGCAGGTCCTTCATCAACCTTCCCCTCATGACGGTTTCAGAGCTGTTTGTGATAGAAGCCACCAGACGGCTGAGGATTGGCTGCAAAGACGCCTCTACATTTAGGTCAGTGATGGAAGCGTGTTGCCTGTTCACCAAAAAAGCTTAACACAGCGCACATGTTACACACTTGTGTGTAAAAAGGTCAAGCTGTCCCAGAAATGGTGTGTGTGTTGCCATATCCGAGTCAGTTTAACAAAAATCTGTGTGTAATATGAAGTTAAAAGTGCAGCTAAACTTACAGATATTTACAAATTATATTTCATCAGAATGTAACAAGACCTGGTTGAGAAATGAATTGTACACAGTTATTAAACTGCGTGAATTCAAGGGTATGGTATTGGCTTAATTAGAAAATGGTGGTGTCCAGAATTGGACTCTGCTGCCCCATCCCTGTGCCGAAAAATAGTTGGGTGGTTAAAATTCTGCCCCCTGGCTGATGGCAGAGTGAGTGCCCCTTGGGGAAATACCGCCCCACTGGGGAGTTTGTGAAGTCCCTGTAAGGATGAGTTGAAATCTCTTAGATCCTATAAACCACTAATGGGACAGTTTTTGCAGTTCCCTTCTTTTATCCCCACCATTGCCGATAGTGCAATGAACATGGAGGCACCACGGGAGATATAACGAGGACTTTAGCCATGACATGAAATATCCATTGGTCCTCACCGAAGATCAAACCAGGGACCCTCAGGTCGACAGTTGAGCGCTTTACCACACGACCATCCGTCCCCTACCACTGTGGAGTAACCCTCTTAGATTATCAGCCGGCCTGAGCGTATGTCCTGGTCAGTTGATAGTGATGTCACAATGAGACGGTTATGTTTTTTGTTTGTGTAAAAGGGGACTTAACACAAGGCTTCTGTCATATCTGTGAGCCCACTGCCTTTAAAGGTGCGACACACAATTTCTAATATCTGATGTGGCTGTGAATTTGATGGTCTGTTTTTTTTTTGTGTGTGATTGCTTTTGATAAAACACTCATGGACTGGGATATTTTTACCTAAACGCAATCAAAATGTTAAAATGCTTTAAATGTGTAATGCTAATTTACTCTGATGATCCACCAATCGTAAAGAAAAAAAAAATCTTAAAACATATTTGATTATACATCCCTGAGTCTTGTAAATAGAAAAGGAGAAACAGACATGATGTGTCAGTTGTTTCGTTTCAGGATGTTTTGACTGGCCCATATGATAAAAATATCATCCTTAGAGATAAACTTAAACAAGCATT
This sequence comes from Bulinus truncatus, assembly GCA_021962125.1. Taxonomy (NCBI): domain Eukaryota; kingdom Metazoa; phylum Mollusca; class Gastropoda; family Planorbidae; genus Bulinus; species Bulinus truncatus. Next base: position 4,517,469 of record JAGDYQ010000068.1, on the reverse strand, counting down.
CATAGATGTTGAACTGTGGTTTGAGCTTGATTACACAGATAATTAACAACCCATTAGTTCCTTTAATCGGAGCCTCCAGTCTGTTATTTAACACAAGTTAATGTTGTGAACTTTGTAAATGATGCTCCTAAAATTTCAGATTTAGCACACATAAAATTACTCCTTGATCCCTGTATGATTTGGGAATGCATTATGTTTGTTGGAAAAAAAAAAATGCGCTAAAAATGTTAAAGTATAGATTTTTTCCCTCCTGTAAGTTGTAATAATTAGTTCCAATTAGATTTAAGAATATAGATTTCTTTAAAATATATTTCTTGGTTTAAAAACGAATTGAGCTGGTTATATCTAAATTTTAAAAAATTGCGATAGATTATTTTGAAAAAAAATTACATTAGATCTGTGTAAAAAAAAATACGCTGTATTTAATTTTATTTAAATTTTGTTGCCATTTTAATCAGGGGAGGTTAATTATGTTGAGGTCTTAAGCCGAACATGCTGGTCATGTTAATGTGCTCTGGGATCGGGGATGTCCTTTCTTAATTATTGTCAGACTGCACAGAATTGATCGGTTTGATTGTGCTGTGGTCAGCACAGGAGCTTATGTGGCCAGTTTAATTAATGAGTTTGTATTTGATTACCAATTTACTAATTGTGGACTCTAGTAGGATTAGGCTGAAGTGAACCAGTGAGGAGAAAATGTCCCTAAAAATAAAATATATATATATGCCATTTGGCTCACAACACAGTACATAAATTTTATAGAATGCGCATCCTCAATTTGATTTGATTTTCCGAAAGCGACATATTTGTTAGTGTATTTGGGTGCTACGCTATTTGAAAAAAAAAACACAAATGGCTGCATTTTAAAAATTCTTTATCAGAGGATTTTTTAAAATGGTGATGCGCTCACTGTATGATATATATATTCTCTGCTTTACACTGAATGATTTCTGATGTGCAAAACCTTTTACTTTATTTTTATGTAGCTGTACATTTGCTACTGCCGAAGACTGCAGTCAGTGTTTGAATGCCCTCAGGGAAAGGATAGGTCTGCCCACCAGCAAAAAAGATATCTTCGCCTTCACTTTCTGCAAAGCAGCAACTCAGAAAGATAGTCTGGCAACAGGGTTGCTGCCAGAAGAGGTCCAACAGATCCGGCTCTGTAAACCAGGTTTGTATTTTTTTCTTTATGTTCACATCGCATACACAGTATTTGACTTTGATAGTTGAATAAAACGCGTCACACATATATATATAAATCAATAGAGAATTGACATTAAATGAACGGTTGATTGTTGAATTTTTGAAACATAAATGATTATAGATAAAAACATTTACACAAAAATGGTGGGGAAAAAAAAGTTACAATGACAAATACATCTTCATTTGGCATTTAAATAATGCTGATATTCTTCCTTGTATTGGAAAACGTATTTTGTCGGTTGGCATCAGCCTTTTTCAAATTTTTTTTTTTGTTCTAAATATCTTCTGCTGTAAGCGTGCAAAAACCAGTGCTGTTTGTGTCTGCTATATCCTAAAGCTCATGCACTTAGATTTGATTTTTTTTTTAATTTCTTGCTGCTAGTCATACCTTAATTCAATGAAGTATATCATTGGTTGTTATTTGAATAGATTACTTTTAAAACTGTAAATTACCATGACCCAGTTTTTTATATGTATTTCTTTAGGGAATGATGTTTTCACATATTCATTTGATGCTGAAATCAAACGTCTGGGATTTGACACTAGCCAGAAAAAGATTTGGAGAATTAGTCAAGCTAATCAGAAATATGAGTGAGTACTGAACAGATCAAATCACCTGATTTAGAGCATGGGTGGGCAAACTAGGGCCCCCTTGAGCCAAGTACAGACCGTTAATTGTTTGATTCAGTCTGTGTGCCCCCCCCCCCTATTTGTCTGTCACATTAAAATACAGATTAATTAAAAGCAAATGTTTTACAGGAACCGAGGTAAAAACAATGTTCATCACACATTATTTAGTTAATTCTAATGATGAGATGGTGTGACCTTCTCTAAAATTTAGTTCTTAACAAATGCCCCCCCCCCCCCATCAGCTTTGTGTTCAGTCCATGTGTTCCTCCTGTTTTTCAACTCATTTGTAACTTCTTTCTCTCCTGTTCATTTGTTACTTCCCTTGTTTGGTCACGAGTCCGTTGCAGGTATTAGTATCTTGAAGACCATTACAGCTTTCCCCGGTTTTGCCCGTGATCTTCCTTGAACGTAAAGCAAAAAAAATGTTAAACCGTCTAATCTTTAAAAAGAAAATGTTCCATGAAACGACCCTAAAGCAAAAACTGCTTCAATGACTAATCTATAACAAAAGCTGCCTCATGCAGTAAAACAGAACTGTTTCACTGA